>JAECUM010066058.1:0-16054 GCA_016617855.1 Megalonaias nervosa | reverse complement strand
TGTTATTTTTTTTATCATAATATCGTTTTAATTCTCTATATTTTTTTCCGCCACATTTTAGACACAGTTGAGTTTTTCATCTTACTCCAACACCACATTTCACGCACGGTATTGGTCCTGTACTTCCATTTTTGATACTTTGTGCATGATTTCCGCAGTATTTGTTCACACACGATTTATTACAAGTAGAAGTATATCCAATTTTGAGCCAAGCACATTTGTTTTTTGTTTCAAGCATTATATATATACTAAAACTTTAATTTAAATATTTGTTTTAATTATATGGAGGAATTATCCGCGATTGAACCCTACGCAACCAGATTCGATCTTGACAGACTATCAGAATATAAATTTAGTACTTCGATGCAGGATCTGGCATTAACGGATGAGGATGTAACCGAACGTATTCGTGAAGCAAAAAAAGAATTTCGTGACGATGGTGCTGCTCATGTATGGTCAACATTCAGAGTTGGAAATGTTACTAATATGATGAATGACAAACGGGGAAAAGTAATTATTAATCACCTTGATAATCAAAAATATTTTATTTTAATAAAATTTATTGTAAATACAGAAGAAGATATTTTGATTATTCGTGATAAGCGCGATCCCGTCCCTGTGCAGTCCGGGGGTAATATTGTTCTTTTGAGTAATAAATCTAAGCCCGGAATACTAACCGGTATAGATAAATTATATTATGAACGTGCATATCCAGTTACTGCAGTTGTATATGCAATATATCCGCTTAATAATAAACCTGACGTCGGGGATCTAAAACCTATGAGATTGTCAGAGTCAAAAATAAACTGTGTAGCTGAACGAGTTACAGAACATTTCATAAACGCGATACATGGTAATGGTTTGACAGATTTAAGACGTAAAAAAATAAACAAATGGGCAGAGTCCGTTAAAGATACCGGAGCGTCTATCAAAGATGTCGCTGAGCTAGAAAAGAAATTAAAATTCCCAATAACAGTAAAAACGCTGACGGGAGAGATTTTATATAAATCGAAATATGAATCAAGAGGAGCTCCGATAGATATTATTGATCATAATTCGCACGCATGGACCTCAGCAATAACAATATTTCCACGAGATAGAACGGTTAAATTTTATAACGGTGACATCTTTGATTTTATTAAAAATATTAGTAAAACCGATCCTGTTTCTGTTTGGTTATTTCAGAGTTCGGAATATAATCATTACGATCAGTTTGTACGGCTTAATGGTGATATTTACCGTACAGAATCTCTTAATGTAGAAATGGAACATCTTGCGCAGCGCCTTTGGCGTGAATATACTTCAGACGATGTCAAAATTAGACAATTAATAAATAATTGTTTTACAGTTCCATCTGTAGCGGCTCATTTCGCTCAGGAAAAAAATTTATGGAAACCAACACGATCGGAATTCCTTGAAGATGTCAAGAAAAGCTGTGTAGAATATGGTCACGGTGGATTATGGAACACCAAATACAACCATAGTGATGTTATTTCGGTTGATATGGTAGCGTGTTATCCTGGGAGTTTTCTTGGATATGGAGTATGTTCTAAATACTTTAAGAGATTCGGACATCCTACACATGACATGACCAGGGTTGTGATAAACGGACATTTACCAGATTTTGACTTAACCGGATTTGCTCATGTAGAATTATTCGAATTTGCAAAAAATCTCCATCCGATTACTTATGCTTGGTTTGGAAGACATTTTTCAGAAAAATATTGGGTTCCAATAGTACTATTGCGATATATGCTTGATGCTGGATTTTTAATATCGTTGAGAGTAACTGAAGCGATTATATCGTATAATTCACAGAAGCAAGTTTGGTTACCAGAATCAAATAGATTTAATATTGATGATACCAGAAAAGAATTCCCTGATATTGATGAAGATCATATTATTAAAATAAATAAATGCAGGAATGAACATGATGAAAAATTTGCAAAAGGTCTTGGTAGAAAGATAATCGGTAAATTTACTCAAAGTGGTTCATACGATCATAAACGAATGTGTACAAGATTGATTATGGACGATGCTGAACTCGATTTTATAATAGCTGATACAACGGAGAAAAATACATTTATAAACAGATGTAATGCTTATTTGTCAGACGGAACCAAACTAGGTACAATTGTGAGCTATCTTGATGGCGAGTCACCGCAGTTTACTCATTTAAGATCTTCGATGTTGGCATATGTTTCTATAAATCTATTATCGATGATAAATAAATTTCCTCGTCACGCTGTTAGAGTCGCTATGGATTCATTTTATGTACACAAAAAATATAAAGATTTAATAAAACTCGGTAATGGTGAATGGGGAACATGGAGAATAAAACAAGAAAATATACTTAGTTATTCTGAATCTGCAGATGTTGAAATTGTGGAGACATATTATAGAAATAATAATCAAATATTAAAGTCATCTGCACCATCTGTGTACGATCCTGTATCTAAACATAAAACCGTTTATCTTAATGGGTGTGGTGGTTCAGGAAAAACAACTCGTGCGATTAATTTATTTATAAATAATACATCAGATATTGTTTTAACACCTACACATAAACTCGCCAGAGAAATAAAAGAGCGAGGAGTAAAATCGTGTACTTATCATAGTTTCTTTAGATGGTGCGGAGACACATGGACTCCTGAACGAATGGGTGAGAAATATATACCTAAATATATTATATGGGACGAGATATGCACGGTGTCGTTAGAAACACTAAAAACATTTCTTGATTGGTTGTTATTGAAGCATACTGCTGTGATTATGTGCGGCGATAATGGTCAACCACCACCCTTTGTTGGAGAGTCTCCACATGAATGGCTGAAGAATAACGTAGATTATTATGAAAAAATACATGATGACCATAGAGCTATTGATGAACCGCTGAAGGAATTTAAAAGGTTAATCAGACTTCAGCCAGACAGAGTACAATGTGAGATAATGCGAGGAGTAATTCCAGAGACTTCTATGAATGAATTTTTGACTTTATGGAATCCAGCTGATTTAATAGTCGCGAGTAGAAAGATAGTTCGTGATGAACTACAGGATAAATTATTTACGTTACATAAAGAAAAGTTTTCAGATTTACCTGTACCATTATGCTATCGCCCAGCAGATACTCGACGACAGAATATTGATGTTGAAATTCCTGGTGGTGAAATACAGAATCTTGTCTTGAATGATATTATTTTAGTCGATATTAATGTCGTTGAGAATGCGCTGAGTATGAATAAATCGCCGTGGACGTTAGGATACGCTATAACAATTCACTCGTCACAGGGATTAACTATAACTGATACTAAAATCTGGATTGTAGATGATAGGATCGAATGGTCGAATTTAGTCTATCTCGCCGTATCTCGAGTCAGGAGAATATCTCAACTACATAGGGTTATTGTAGATTACGTAATAACTGAAGAAATCACTAACAATGTCGATATCAATAAAAAATTAGTCAGCTATAAAAAGTGTGACAAAAAAAAATAAACGTGATTTTGATCTTGATACTGAATTTATTATAAAACTAAAACAACTACAGAATAATAATTGTGCAAGTTGCAACTGTAATATGTTATGGCAATATTCGAATAATAATCCAAGACAATTTACCGTAGACAGAATTAATAGTGATCTCGGTCATACACGTGATAATGTGATGTTGACCTGTCTTGAGTGTAATCGACGTCGAGGCTCTGGACGTTTACAAAATTGAACGTGGTGGTAATTGTGTATTCTCAGGAATTACTTGTAATTGTTCACGTACAAATCCACGTTGAGGGGCTGTAGAATCTAATCTGTATATTGGTGATCTACCAGTGGATCTAACCACGCTAGAAATTTTATGTGTAGTCACGCTCCAGATAGGATCGGTTGCTCTTTTTTTACCACCTTCAAGTTCGCCAGGTTCATATAAATATCTAACTGTAACATTACCTAATACTGGTTGAGAGAAAGATTCACGTCGTATTGGTATATATTTTTTTTGATCGCATTAGAAGGTTTCATGGAAGTTGCACGAGTAATTTCATTATTCAACGCAGCTATCACACTCGTTAATCTTGCAACCCATTCACGAGATCTATCTTTGAGGTCAGTAGATATTTCCTTTGTATATTGGTATCCGAATAACCGCTCAGCAAGTGTTCTATTAAATCGTTCAACAATTGCCTGATCACGATGAATTTCAGTATGTCCTTGTCTGATTTTAACGTTACGTTTCTTCATCAACGATGATACTACTCCAAGAAATTCTTTACCAGGATCAACTTGTAATAACCGTGGCCATCGTAGACCACCACGTTGATAAATGCGCTCAAACGCAGATGCAACTTCAGATGTTGTCTTTGTTGATAATGGCTCCGCTTCTTTATATCTACTCGCAATGTCAACGACAGTTAACGCGTATTTGTACGTGCGTGATTTTCGTCCACGTGTTTTAATGGTATCGTGTGGTAAAAATAAAATATCTGCTTGATGAACTTCATTAGGAACGCTAACATCAAAATGCGCGTAATGAATTCTTTTAGGTGGACTTAGGAAGATTTGCCATATTGCCTGTCGTGCTAACCATGATGCAGCGACATTACGTGAAACTTTTGCTGCTTCGGCGAGTTTACTAATCACTGCTTTACCTCTCCAAAATCCTCTCGGGGAATAATAAACAGATTCCATTATGATAGTTATATAATTAATTGCCAGCCCCTAGCACCAGTTTACCTTTCATAGCAGTTTTTACTAGAAAACTAGCTAATTTTTCTCTGAGAGATTTATTAGGTATAGAATTTAACGCGTGAATCAATTTCACATCCGCAAGATGTCGGTGTTGCAAATCCTTACTTTTATACGCGACATCATGAACGTAACACGCTTGATCAATCTTATTTACTGGATACTCTCCTGGTTTTGGTTGATCTTGATCATCAAGTCGGATATCAAGACGAGTTCCAGGACCACAATAATTATATCCGGGTAAATGTTTCTCACCGGGATATTTAGCCCATGGAGTTCCTGGTAATTTTCCTAACGAAGCAGCGATATCACCCCCACCTGTCTTTGTTGGAATAAATTTATATTTCTTAGTGCCACATTTCACACACTTGCCTGTAAGTGCACGTCTTTTATTTTTTGTTGTTATTGTCGTTAATTCAGTAGTATCGGTAGGTGCTCTGCATCGAACACAATATAGAATCATATTATTTATTATATGGATATAATTGACTTTTCTGCGACACGAAAACAAGAACCAGTAAAACACCATCCAGCGCTTCCGAATTCTATCAGAATGATTATAATAGGCCCATCGGGAAGTGGAAAAACGCAATTATTACTTAATCTAATAATGAGATGGTTGAAGTGGGATAAATTGTATTTAGTAGCGCCATCTGTAGATGATCAGCGATGTTACGAAGTACTTAAAGATTTTAATGAAAACGCAAAATCGTTACATGGAGACAATGTCATAGACTTTATTACTGATATTGATGAAGCGCCATCCGTAGATGATCTGGATGGATTCATTAATAATTTAGTAGTGTATGATGATGTTATGCTGGACAAACAATCAAATCCAGCTAGAATATTTTCCAGAGGTAGACATAAAAATACAGACGTGATTTATGTTACCCAGAGATATACACAAATTCCAAAAGTAATCAGAGACAACTGCAATATTTTGGTTGTGTTCAACGGAGTTGATAATCATACGCTGCAGAATATTTATTATACTTGGTGTTCAGGCGACATGGACATGAACAAATTTAAAAATTTCTTTTCAAAAGCACAAGCTGCTCCCTTTGGTTTTGTAACAATAAATTTACATGATCCAAGGTCAAGATATCGTAACGGACTTGATATAATTTTTGGATAAAATTACAGCAGCAGTAGAGCTGAACGACAAAAATTGAGTGACCCGCGAGTAAACGAATCGCATAAAAATCTAAAAAAAAATACGTCAACAAAAAGTAACGGAAATGAACTAAACCAAACGATTTATTATCCGTTTTTCAAACTGTATGGTAATAATAAAGTTAGGAGGTTCGGTTTATGTTATTGACCTTTTTTTTTAACCCCCTGTAGGAACCTTTATTTTTTATAAATAAGGTTTCAGCCAAGTGGTCTGTTCAGCTCTACTGCTGCTCAATCTTATCTGACAAAATCTTGTTCTATTCACCGAAGCTCAAGATTATCAGCTCGATTTTCACTTGCTACAGTCAGCATTTTCTCACTAAGTTCTAAATAGCAAACATTCAGAGATTTAAGTTCCTGATACAGTGGCGTAGCTTGGGGAGGGCAGGGGGGACAGTTGTCCCCGGGCGCCATGTGCCAGGGGCGCCAAAATGAGGAAAATATAACTATTCGTTATCTCAGATGCACTCGAAGGGGGCGCCAAGTTTATGTTTTGTCCCCGGGCGCTAAGTAAGGGGGCGCCAAGTTTATGTTTCGTCCCCGGGCGCTAAGTACCCTCGCTACGCTACTGTCCTGATGCATATCTTTTACGACTTGACCAATATCAGCATCTTTTTGTGGATTAGGGGATGAACGGGTCACAAGAACTTGCCCATATTCGCCCACAGAGAAAGTAGATTGCATCTTCGGATTTCCCTACCAGGGCCCTGGGTTGACCTAAGCTGAACTTGAAACAATAAGCTAAACACTCAGCGCCAAAATAGTTCCTAAAGTTAGACTAGCGTCATTTACTTAACTTTTCCCTTTGAATAAGTCACACAAGAGCCGATTCCTGCTCTCTATACTTTGATACCTATCCCCGTTTTTGATCAAATTGCAGAGCTTACAAAAACACGTTAAACACTTGAATTCACCGGGAATGTCTTTGATAACCCTATCCAGCAACATTCTAAATTGCTTTTGAATATCTTTGATAATCCTGTCCAGGAACATTCTAAAATTCGTATGAATGTCTTTGATAGCCCTATTTAAAACTGTCTAAATTTTTTATGAATGTCTTTGATAACCCTATCTAGAAACAGTCTATATTTCTTATGAATGTCTTTGATATACCCAATCCAGAACAGTCTAAATTTCGTATGAATGTTTTTGATAACCTTATCCAGAAACAGTCTAAAATTTTTATCTATGTCCGATTGATAGGCTTTACTTGCGCTAATGAAATCTAATTTAGTTTGTGCATATTTACGTCTCCAATGATTGCTGTTTTGCTCTGTCCTCTCAAAAACCTTCGTATTTATTCTTTCATGTTTTTCATGGTATGTGGACAGTGCTTTTGGTTGCGATAGGAGAAACATAGGCTTTTCTTCAGCGTGCTAAAATATATCATTACTTTCAGCAAAAGGTAAAAGTAAGTTGACATAAAAATCAGAGCTACTGAAGTTGCCTTGAAAGGAAACCAATCTATTGTCATTTTGTATGTCAGTATTTTCCACAAAACATTTCACTGTGGCTCTGGTAATATGAAATTGGACTTTTCTTATAACAATGTTTAGGGCAGTTGAGAGTTGTTTGGGGAAGTGTGAGCCAAAATACCATTGGGCCTGGATAGCACTATTTCCTTCCTGCATCTAAAATGTTATACCGTCCCACCGTTATATATATATATATATATATATATATATATATATATATATATATATATATATATATATATATATATATATATATACAATCATATGGCGAATAACAGTCCTTTCAAGTGCACTGGATCCAGCAAGGAATCACGTGTATCAGGGATAAATTAAGATAAATGCAATAAACTGACAACGAACAGTGCAAAACTAGTATCTAACTAGCCTGAACGCTTTTGACTCTTAATGAGTCTTTTTCAAAGGCAAATACAAAACATAGACAAGACAAACAAATAAAACGGAAAAACTGTTGTCCTTGCAAAACTTTACATGGCTGTTTCTACAAGTTGAAATAAACTAGTTGAAACATAATAAATTCTCCAAACACTAAAGGAATTATAATTCAAGAATTAAATGCAAAAGTTGCTAACTGATCTGTAAGTAATTATTTTTTCCAGTGTAAATGCAGCGTGTTTTGTAGCTTGGCAGTTTTTTTTTTTTTTTATAAATGGAATTTTGATATCGATTCTTCCAGCTGAAGTAAAAAGGTAATTTTTACTCATTCAATCCGTTTGCAATTACGATTCATTTTTGAGTCACTAATATTTATATTCAATGTGACCTAGTCAAGGACATGTTGTGTATGCCTGAACATCTGCGAATATTAATATCAAATCATGCTAAATACAGGCTTTGTTATACGGTTGATTTAACATTGATCTTTAATCTTCACAGATTGGAATATTAATAACTTTACCGATATTTTTAAAATATCATCACTATTTTTTTTTTTACATGAAGCAGATCTAATTTTTAAACCAAGCTTATTTTCAGTACATGATTGTTTAGGTACATATTGTTTGTTATCTTATTTTCAGTACATGATTGTTTAGGTACATATTGTTTGTTAAAGCATACATTATTAATAAAATAAAAATGAAAATAACTTGAAAAAGATGATATCGAACATATTTAAAAAATAAAATCAAATTTAATAAAATCAATTTATATTTAACTACATTGAATCTGCGCACAAGAAGTTAAATTAAATTGAGTTTAAGGAAATTATAAAACAGACGAATGTTAATATTAAGAACTCGGCCAATGTGGGTATGTGAGAAAGTTTACCGGTAGCTTCTCGTGGGTCGGTGGTTCTTTCCAGGGTTTTCCCCGGTTCTTCCTCCACCATTAATACTGGCCGCCATGTATAGCCTATCTTGTGCTGAAAAATGGCGTTAAACCCTATAACAACAACAACAATAATCTTAAGAAATCTCCCGGAAGCTTCACAGAGGTCATCCATGCTTGACACTAATTTTTACACAAGCTTGTCCTACAAGACCTGAACACGGACATTGTATGCTAAAAGAAAACCCCAATATTCTTCAAAGGTCAGTTATAAGTTATTGTTCACACAGTCAGTTAGATTTAAGATTACTGTAAACAAATGGTAATGCTCTGAATAACGAGTACTGTAAGTACTAAGATTTCCAGGTGATAAATTTCAAGATTTGTTTTTATATTACACGTAATCACATTTTACATATTGATATTCACCAATTTTAGTACAAATTTTCTTCGCAATTTTCCATAATTGGCATAAAGCAACATTTAATTTAAGTGATTACCTATAATCATTTCATCTCTATTCAAATCGTAAGGCTGAATGTATGTACAATAAAATTGAGGTAATGTAGCTTCGTTATGTAGTATTCATGTCTTCTTTCGGAATATATGGTTATTGATGGTCAAGATGAGAACTTCGAACAATATTCCAATGGTTCTGTCTACGGCCTAAATTCAGACAATTCATATACCAAATTTAAAAGCCAACATTAATGCCTCATACATGTATGTGTGCTTTTTCAAAAGTAGATTTCACAGTTTTCTAGTCATATCTCTACGATGTCTGCAGTGTAGCAGTTTATAGCGATGTCTAGCACCAGAATATCATGTCGCAGACATGTAGCGTCATGCTCCACATTATCCTGACACCAGGCGGACCAGTCCCAACACTAACCTCTTAATGCTAAGCGCCAAGCGAGGCAGCTGTTAGTACCATTTTTATAAGTCTTTGGTATCATTTGGTCGGGGTTCGAACTCGCGACCTTCCACATCCGAGGCGGACACTCTAACCACTTAGGCCACCGGAGCGGTCTCTCATATATGTAACATTATTATTTCATAATATTAGTCAAAAAGTAAAAGTTTTATAAGGGAACATGCTATATCAGTTCAAAGGAAAGAATAGAAACAAAGTACGTTAAAAAAGACTTATGAAAAACGAAATCTGGACTTGATTAAACTTCATCACTTCTTCAGAACTATAACTGATTACTGCTAGTTCAAAATATCCTCAGTCGATTTAATTGTTTCTATGCTACTTAAGTGATGCTTGCATGTTACGCAAGTAATAGTCTCTAAAATAAATCAAGGAACAAAGCAAGACAACAAAACAGCCACATGTTATAACTTTAGGCATAATAATATAATACGAATATTACTCTGTTAGATTATAGGTTTTCTTGTGAAACACACGGTATCTTAATTCACAACGAATACATTTCCTGAACTGAACTTATTACTACATATGACGCCGTCCCAGTAACAGATGTCTATTCGCATGAATGTGCGGAAATATAAGTATAAAATCGTAATTCTGTCAAGTGTAAAATTGGATTGGGCAAATAGGCACAAAAATAAATCTTAAGATCATTATCGACATAATCTTTACACACAATCGATACTTCTTTCGCATTAAAGAGCAAAGCTGCAAATGGTACCATATATAAGGGGAACCTCAGAGTATACAAGAGAACACAACAAAGTGCGATTGCCTGAAAATGTTGTGTAGCAGCAACATGTACGTTCTGGTGTGCGGGCTGATGTTGTCAATAGGCATTGGTGTCGCCGATCAATTTTCGAAAGGTAATGTCAAGGACTTTGCAAACACATTAATCAAAAACCTGATAAATTATTTGTTGACAATTCTATAATGTTTAGTTTACCATGTTATATCTGAAATATACATATTATGAACCCGGATTTAAGATAACTAATACAAAAATATTTCGTCGGTTGTGACTTATTTGTTCATTTCATCACAGTAAGAACCGAAGTGCATTTTCGAGATTATGTAAGCGTTTCCGTTCCTACAGACGACCGGGAACTGAATGGCTGATATGTCTGAAAATGAATTTCAATATCATCTAGAATGCACATGTAGAAATCACACACACACACACACACACACACACACACACACAACATATTTATAAATGCATCCAATTATAAATTACAATATTATTTGAAAGAACTTATGAATGCAAAATAACGAATCCATGAGGGTTGTTACGCGCTAACAAAACATTAGCGGTGACAAATTAGAAAATATGTATTATTTACTTTGTGCATGGTATCTTTCTATTTTTGACATTACGCAACGATATGTATGTATTTATGTATGTATGTATCTATGCATGCATGACGTCAATATTTCAATATGATTGATACTAATATCTCTTATGTCGAAGATCGGCACTTTAATCAGATAGGCGTGGATGTAATTTTGACGTTTTCATTATTTTGATAATTTTGTTTCTTTGTGACATTATGTAAATAGTTGTTCAACACATTTCTGTTTTGTACGAATATTTATGTCTTGGTCCACTCTGATAAACTTCCGAACGAAAGGAAATTTCATTTTTGCTGTTATATTTGTTTTCTGTCACGCTGCTTGCAATTTGTGTTAAAGTAGTTATGATGCTTATTGTCTCTACCCAATCTGATCGCTGTCATTTTCTCTTCCTGTTTGTCTGTCTGTCTGTATATATCACACGTATTTTGACAGAAGCAATAAGCATTCGTTACGAAGATTGCAAATTTGAAATTTGACTTCAGATATCTATCTGAAAAATTCAAAATAAATTCAAAGTTCCAACCTTTCCAGTTGCCAACCTGGATAGATTAAATTAACGAAAAGTATATAATGTCACAAAAAAACCCCGATCATATCAAGCATCTGACAAAACAATCACATTTTTTTACTCTAATAATTTTATGCATACATAATGTTATTAGGGCATAGAGAGTTCCTTTAAATTTATTATGGAAATTTTACTAACAAGAAGAAAAATTTGAAAAATTTAATTATCCACG
Source organism: Megalonaias nervosa (assembly GCA_016617855.1). Lineage (NCBI taxonomy): Eukaryota > Metazoa > Mollusca > Bivalvia > Unionida > Unionidae > Megalonaias > Megalonaias nervosa. Next base: position 4,349 of record JAECUM010066058.1, on the reverse strand, counting down.
CAACCAGCATCAAACATGTAACAAACCTTTTTCTTGTAAAGACGGACCACCTAAGGTATTCCGTATATAACCTCCTATTGTGCAACTCTTTAAGACAGTCGACTACAAAGATATTAAGACTATTATTGAACATTCTAAAAGGAAATTTGCACTTTCTCTTCTTGCTCATTTCGAGTGCATTAGTTAGATTTCAATGAAGGCAAGTAATTGGTGTGTGGTAACAGAAAAAATGCATTCAGAAGACCTTTATAGTCGATTAAGGCCGAGATCCAGTTGAAAAAGGAGATGGTGTTTTCTAGATTACAGTCTGAGTTTAGCTCATAAAGAGGAATGACGTTTAATACCTGATTTAGCACTCGTAAATGCCATTTGGCTGTTTGGAAACGAAACTATTATTAACATACAACTTACTGTAAACCCTCCCCCCCCCCAAGATCTATCAACAGGCATCATGCCTAGTCGATCAACATCAGCAAGGACGTTATTGGGGCAAGTAATAAGGCCACTCCCTAAACCACTTCCAGTTGCGCCAGAAGGGGTGTGTTCTAACGGTGAAAAATATTCTTCTTCTTTCTCAGTTTCTTTTTTTGGTTTCGGTGATGTTTTTGGTTTCGGTGATGTTTTTGGTTTCGGTGATACTGGATAATCACGAAGTGATTGCTCAAATGGTTTTGATATTTTTTCTGGTTCTTTTTCTTGTGTCTTCTCCCCTTTTCTTAATCGAACTAAATTATTAATTTCCTCAACATATTCCTGATATATTGGATCATCCTTGCTAACTCGTTCAATATTCATAATTATGCGATATAATGATTTTCGCCAGTCATTACAGCTTTTAATATCTTTAGCGTGCTCAGGTTTCATTAATTTATCTCTGTTAATAAAACTATCTTCAGCAAATTTAGCCAATTGTTTTACGTTTTTAATGTTATTAATTGCCTTAATAGTTTCTTCATTAAATTTATTCAGTTCAGCAACTAATTTTTTTGGTTTAGGTTCTAGTGCTTCAGCGCCTTCAGGTTCTAGTGCTTCAGCACCTTCAGGTATTGGTTGAGCAGCAGCTATTTCAGCTGGAAGTTCACGTAAAATCTCTCTTGTCTGCTTCGTTCTTTTTGCCATTTTTCCTAACACAGGAAGAAGACCTTTAGTGGTCTCGGTAATAGGTTTAAATAACTGTTTTGTATCCTCTTCAAATTCCACCTGAGATTCCTGACGTGATTGTAGTTGTTGCTTGACTAAATCACGGACGGGTAAATATTTTCTAATTGCCTGTAGTCGCTCTCGAGCTAATCTAGCTGAATGTGGTTCTCCAATATTCATTTGTTAATAATATTTATAATGGTTGTTTAATTTATAGCAGCAGGGAGGGTGGACGACAAAAATTGAGTGACCCGGTAAGTAAACTAAACACATTATAACAAAAGTCAAAAATAAAATAACAAAAATGAGCTAACCCAAACGATTTATTATCCGTTTTTCAAACTATATGGTAATAATAAAAGTTAGGAGGTTCGGTTTAGCGTTATTGACCTTATTTTTCAGCCCCTGTAGGAACCTTTATTTTTGTAAAATAAGGTCAGGAAAAAGTTGTAGGGACCACCCTCTCTGCTGATATACTCGGAGGGTACCATAATACTGGAGACCAATTAGAGAAAATTTCGTCGATAGAACCGTTAAATTGCAAAAATAAAGGCTCAGAAAAGTTGTAGGGTCCACCCTCTCTGCTGCTCGAGTAGATTGCTAAGTCACACATAATTCACCAGTCACTGTTCATATTTAACATATATTTCTCTAGCCCTCTCCAGAGCATTCCGTACGTGTAGAAACGAGACCTGTAACTATATATTTACACGTTAGTTCCATATAATGTATAAACAGGTGAACCAGGACTGCCGGGGACACTGGATGAATTTGCAGAGACAATGTCGTCTGGATTTAATGCCACATACGTCAAGATAGATCTACTGGACCTACGACAGAGCAAGATGGCCACCGATTTATCGAAACTTAAAATGAAATCAAGTCAAATGATTAAGATGTTAAACACAGTGTTGACCTACAGCAAGGATTTTGAACGGAAAGTCCTGGCCGGCATCGATTCTATCGTGAACACATTGGAGGAAATTAAACATTGTCTTGGATGCAGTAAGATATTTTCTCTAACAATCATGCATGATTCAGCAATATCTTGATACTTTTAATCGCTACGATTTTTAGTCCCGGTTGAAGTATACCCGAAGTTCTATAATTAAATCTAGACATAGATTCTATGTTAAAATTTGCACAGAATACTTTTAAAAAAAAATTAATTGTTCTAAAAAATCTGTATTATCAACAGTAACGATTTATAGGAGTGTATAACTCAGCAATAAATATCGCATTGATTGGATGCTTTGAAAGAGCAGGTTCACTATTAAACAACACTTATACATAACCACTAAACGGACAATATTAGCATCATACAGTATAATTAGCAATACTACATCTCTGCTGTTTTAAGTCGAGACTTACATATTTCAGAAAGTTTTAAAATTTAAAACCACAGCATCTCAGTATAGAAAATTCACTTTTAACGCATATTTGTAATTTTGAGCATACCTTGCAAGATTAGTTTCATTGCAAAGAACAAGAATGTGGAAAAGTATGTGAGCAATAGGTGGCGACAAGGTATAATGTTACTCATAAAAATATATGTATTAGTCCGTAAAAGAACAATATAATGGGTTCGTAAATTGATATATTATGTCTGAAATCAATATTGCAATGATAACAATAACCCATTGCAAGGTATTCTTCAGCATGTCCCAAAGGCTACGAACTGTATTCATCCGTCACATGTGGAAAGTTCTGTTACCGATTTGAATCCAACAACTGCTCCTCTTGGTCTGCTGCGCGCTCAGTCTGCCAAGCCGATGGGGGTGATCTGTTGGTTCCTTCTGAGTGTTACTACGAATACTTCCGGGAAAAGGCGAAGCAACGCGAAGGTAAATGCAATACTTGTCTGGTCTAGACAACTCGAATCTTAAATTGGGTTATAATTGAAAGGGCCACTACCGTCTGTTGAAGTGAGTAGTTAAAAGGAAGCGACAAATCTTTCATGTGCAAGCTCATACAGCTGTAGTAAACTCAGTCTAAATTGTAAACATAGAGGTTTAGTATCGAATAGGCTATCTAACTGTGCATCCACTGTATACAATCTCCTTCAGTTAGTTTGTGAATTGCAAATACTATTAGAGAAATAAAAATGCTGATAAAACTGTCATGAGAGAGATTCAGAGTGGACAGCAAACACAAGGGCATAAAAATTCATTACCATGCTTAGAATGCACTGAATCAAAGTGAAATATCTTTAGTCAGAAATAGTTGCGATTTTCTGGGTGAAAGGTGAGGAATGGTGCTCCATCAGCAGATCTTCCAGAATGGAAACAAATCCATATGGTTTTACACACTCATAACTCCATTCCTACGTATGTATATAGATATGAGCATAGTGCTGTTTCTACCCAAAATCATCATGCCCATTACACCAGGACTTCGAATTTAATAAGTATATAAATACAAGTAGAAGTGAATTATAGATATCGTATACTTAACGATAGGCAAATTCCGAGGCTTAGTGCTTTTCCCGGTTATCTCAAGAAAAGGCGTAATGAACGTGTTCAGCACATCTTAAGACAGGGATCAATTGCAGATTCCGGCACGTACATAAGAATGCATTTGTCTTTCCGAGGTATGTGGTTTCCTTCGGGTTCGCCGACAATTGTTTAAGTGCTGGAAGTTGTTAAACATGTAGAGTCTTAAAAAAATATCTTCTCTAAGTTTAAAATTTATGATACAATGTTACTTTGTTTAATATGTGTTTAATTTAATGCACATGCAAGTAATGGGACGGGTGACCAATACTGAAAGAAAAATAATCTACCATAGTCCAAAGAAAGTGTAATTATTTAAAAATAATTTGTTTCAGGAATCTGCAGTCATTTTTGGATTGGCGGCTATACCAACACACCTGGGTCAAATTACGTAACTGTGAAGGGTGGTCCCATACCTAGCAGTTTTCCCTTCTGGTCAATTGGCCAGCCTGACGGTCTAGGAGGTGAAAGTTGTCTGGAGATGAGGAGTTACTTTACTAACTACCTGATGAATGACTACCATTGCAACGTGCCACAGGGCTTTATTTGCCAGATATAAGAGCAGAGATAGTAAAATGCAGCAACAAAATTATTTCAGAAAAGGAGTCTAAATAAACTTTATTCTGCAAACTTCTTATTTTTTAAAATAGTGTTAACTATATATATATATATATATATATATATATATATATATATATATATATATATATATATATA
>JAECUM010066055.1:0-27124 GCA_016617855.1 Megalonaias nervosa | reverse complement strand
TTTTTTTTTCTTTTTTTTTTCGTTTTTATTTTCTCTGTACGTTTCTTTCAACGGTCATTTATTCTGCAATAGAAATATAGTGAGACAAAAAAAAAATCATAATCCAAGATTAATTAAATTTTATACTGTATAATCAACTTTTTAAACTGTCCTTAATTAATTGTTAATTGAGTTTTACGGCTCATGGTCATTCCGTACCCAAGTCGTTTCGTACCCAGTGGAAATTGATCATTTCGTACCCAAGGTGCTAGTCGTTTCGTACCCGATGAGCTGGTCGTTTCGTACCCAAGGTGGTGGTCGTTTCGTACCCATTAATTTACAAGGTCAAATATACAGTATTGTCATATTTACCGCTCCCTCTCTAGGCCTAATCTTTTTCCTACCTTAAAAATTGCATGAGCAAAGCATATACGGGCAAACAATAGACCAAACACAAATAATTACACATTGTATTGTTTTCACTGTATAATACAGAAATTCACATTGCCAGTAAAATTAAAAAGAAAACGTTGGCCAGGTTTAAATAACTGAATAAGTCCATTTTTTTTCTATCGTTCAAATCAACAAACATTGTCATATTTCTTGGTATTATTTAGTAATGACTAACGTGACTGAAAAAAAGTTACAATGTTTATCCTCTCAAAACAACTAGAAATTCTGCGATCTTTTAATAGTGGGGCTGAATGCAGATAAAACGGTGTTGCTTGATTAAGTTTCTCTTCTCCAAGGACCGATACTAGTATTAATTTAAATTTTTGTCGCCTGCTTTTAAAGGTGTTGAACGTGGTATATCATACTAACCGTCAAGCCAATTTTTGGTATGGTAGACTGACGGCAGCATTAGTATACTTGTGCAAAGTTTTGGACACTTTCACCGATCACAAGAAACTAACAAGTTAGTGGCATATTGAAATTCTCTGTATATTGAAATTCTCTTTTTTCAACTAAGTATAAATATTAATATTTTTTAATGGAAAGTTAAAATTTGTTTTCATTGCTTGGCATAATCTGTTTTATTTGTTATCCTCCTAAATATAATGCACATTAATAATCTCTCGCAGAGAGAGAGAGAGAGAGAGAGAGAGAGAGAGAGAGGATAATATAACTTGGCATTGCATTTTACATATATTTACTTCTGTGTTTTAAAACTTATTTATTTAATTATTTAAAGAATCAAACATATGTATGCATGCTTTGATTCTGCCAGTATTGAAACGTTTATAATACGGCACACCATGTAATACGGCATATATTTTTTTCCAGAATAGAACAGTAAAAATTACAATCCAATGAATAATTGAAGGAGACGTCTCAGTAAGACGAAAGATTAGCTCAAACAGGTTTCTTAAAGAACCAAAGACTAACAACATTATTCCGAACTGTACATTCCTGAGTTTTATTATATACATGAAGAAAACATAATTGATATATGCATTTCTGTTTTCAGATTTAAAAATCATTATATAATAATGCAATTAATTTGCCTGGTTAGTCAGTTGTCGGGCCATATATGCTGCTGCAACGTTTCAGTAAGTTTGAGGAGATAACTCCGTTCTGGTACTCTTCCCACACCGAGAATATTCTCGCCTGCATTATTTGATATGTTTTTTTTTTTGTTTTGGTTTGTTTTGTTTTTTTTTGTTTTTGTTTTTTTGTGTCTTCTTAGCTTTTTTTCTGATACCGGTTGAATCTGTGTTGTTTTTGTTGTTGTAGGGTTTAACGCCATTTTTTTCAGCACAAGATAGGCTATATATGGCGGCCAGTATAAATGGTGGAGGAAGAACCCGGGAAAACCCCGGAAAGAACCACCGACCCACGAGAAGCTACTGGCAAGCTTTCTCACATACCCACATTGGCCGAATCCGAGACTCGAACCCACGCAGACAGAGGTGAGATGGCAGTGATCAGTAACGGTGAGCGCTGTAGACCATTCGGCCACTCGGGGCCCCTTGAATCTGTGTAACAACTGAAGTGGCTTCGTCGTATAAGAGGTTAACTAGCACATAGAAAGGAAGATTGGTTTTGCCGGCTTATTGGTGGTTATATTTGTACTTTAGGTACGAAACGACTATAGCATTGGGTACGAAACGACCAGCACCTTGGGTAAGAAACGACTTGGGTACGGAATGACCAGTTAGCACATGTCTGCTCTATTATTGGTAATTGTAAATATGTGTTGACACGCGCGAATCTGATTACAGTTGCAATTCTCGCCAATACAGCATAAATTTTGTATCAATAGTAAATATTTCCATTATTCTAAGTTTAAAAAGTCTTTACTATTGTAAGGCCGTTATGTTAATTGACTTAAATCGATGTTATTTTTGTTTTAAAAAATGAGCACATTGACAAAGCAAACATTTAAAATTCTTATGTATTTATTTTTAGTATAAAATTTTGTGTCTTTGCCCTGTCTTATTCCTTCTCTCAATACAAAACGTAATTAAATGTTTCATCTTATAACGGTATTCCAAAATAAATCCAACGCTGAAAGTGTTGATATGCCAATGAAGCCCTGAATAGTTATGATGTGCCAAGTCTTTTGTTGGATCACAATAATGATATCAAAGAATTTATCCTTATTTGAAATTTCCCTATAAATTGAAGTCTCTGTTTTCAAAAATGTTAAGTTTGAAAGGCACTTTGTAGTCCCAGTGAAAATGTAATTTGAGCTCAAACAAACTACTGGACACAACCATAATACAATTAATTCTGCTAAGATCTTAAAGCGCGAATGAATAATTTCAAGAGAAACAAGATTATATAGTCCTCTACTTGACCTTGCGCCACAATTAGCATTTGTTAGCTAATGGAAAATAACCATCTTGAAGGTTCCTTATGTTTACAAAATATAATCTTTCTTATAATTAGAACATAGAACTTGACCCAGGTAAAGATAATAATCCTAATAGTTAACCCATATCGACTGGATATTATTTGCTGTGTAACAATCACTGCAAATTAAATATGTATCATAACAGTTACCACATCACTTCAAACTGGTCATGAACTTTATTTCAGATATCGTCACATATGTTCAACCAGACGGTTTATCTGATAGTTCGACGATAAAGACTAAATTTGTTTTTGTTATGCAACAACTACGTTTTAAAGAACAGTTTCTGTGATTAACTGTCGAATTGTTAATGATCAGGGAACCAATTTCGGTGTGGAAATAATCGGACCCGTGGTTCAGTTTGATGACCCTTCCATGAATAAATTAGAACTAGGGGAAGGTACAATGTTGGCTTGCAATACGACACAGCTGCAATAAGCACTTACGTATTTTTCGTAACTCTTTCATCCAACTGATTCAAAAGACAATATTTCGTGTTGTATAATACATTGAAATTTTTTACGACTAATACTGGCCAACAAATCGCATGGCTGAATATTGTAAATCATTGACAATGCTAAGAAAATAAATGACTATATTATTTTCGCTGCAACTAAGGGATGGAGAATTTAAAGGTTATCAGAATAACATTGATAAACTGCATTTATGTGACGTCATCAGTTTTGGCTTACAACGTTATGTGTAGGACAACACAACTGGTACGTCTCTTTCACGCTGTAAATTTGGTTCGGCAACAATATGCTTCACGACTGATTAGCAACTATAAGTGTCGACCTCCGCTTGTAATCCAGTATGGCGACGCGCTAATGCGTGCACATGAAATTCTGACGTCACTGAATACGGTCTATTAACACTTAGATATTGCAACACTAATTGGTAATATCGCTACACAAACCAGTTATCAAAGACTCCGGATCCAGCGAAAAAACCGCAGGGTAGAAGGACAGGCAAGTGTGTGGATAGGAAATGTGTTAACGCCTGGTACGCAAACAGCGTTGCCTCAGGCAGTAACTAGTTTATTATTGGGGTTGTGCGACCGCGGGAAATAATGTGATTTCACGCATCAATTCTTTTAAGACGTAATGAGAAGAGCCTCACGCATATACAGCATGCGGCAGCTAACATGAAAGATGCCGAAGATATCGAGCTTGGTATTTTAGAGAAAGTACAAGAAGTCATTAGTATCAGAAGGTACACGTGAGATATTTAGTACCGAAGTTATTGGTTTGACAAGTACAATTAAGAAATTGCCGATTGACATGGATGACACGAACATTGGTATGCTGATAATGTCAAAGTCGATAATTTGGCATTTCAAAATGGAGTTGCCATTGTAATAAAAAGAAATTCAAGACATTATTAATAATGCAGTCAGTGCAAGTATTACGGTCCATTGAAAACCCCAAACCACCCCAAACTTTCTAAACACCCCAAACCACCCCAAACCCTCGCATCACCCCAAACCCTTTCTCGTTATATATATATATATATATATATATATATATATATATATATATATATATATATATATATATATATAAAGAAATAAAATAAAAAAGTACTTCTTATTTATATAATTTACTGAAATTATCAGTAAAAAGAGTTCAAAGTGCTTTACAACAAATTTACATAGAAATGCATACATTGATTCCAACGGAAAGAAAGTTAAAAACAAAAGAGAACAAAACGACCATTGAACTTTTGCATGTTTCCTTTTAGTTAAAGCATACATACATACATACATACATACATACCTGCTAAAACTTCATTATAAGAGAGATATAAAGCGGTACATTATCTTAGAGAACGAGGGACAGAAGGAAGGAGGCATTTGGTTAGGAGTGTTTTGGACGATATAGATAGATAAAATTATAGTCAAACAGACATGTTGCGAGACATATATAAATGAATGCACAGACCTATCTACCGGTGCAAGAAAAAAATCAATCTATCTTAAATTATCCAGCGCAACATGTACTAAAAATAATATATGTACATAAATTCGTACTTTTGCTGATTATAATCGTCATAATCATCAACGTTTCATCATCATCACGAATATTATACGTTGTGGGGTTTTTTTTTTTATTATTTTTTTTCTTTTTCCTTTTTTTTTTCTTTTCTTTTTTTTTCTTTCTGGTGAGGTTGTGGTTCTTGTAAACAATTGCTGTGATATAGAAGTTGGCAAGATGAAATGCTCTATCTGTTTTCACTGGCTGACACATCACATATTTCGACTGCTAGTGGTTAGAGTCCGCCTCGAATGCGGGAGCTCGCGGGTTCGAACCCCGGCCGAGCCAAACTAAAAACGTATAAAAATGCTACTAACAGCTGATGCTACTAACAGCTGCCTCGCTTGGCGCTCAGCATTAAGAGGTTAGTGTTAGTACTGGTCAGGATAATGTGACTTGATGGGACATAATACTACATGTCTGCGGCATGATGTCCCAGTGCATGACATCACTATAAACTGCAACACTTAAGACATCGTATTTATATGACTGAAAAAAATTATAAAAGGTACGTTAAAAATCGAAATCACACACGCTGCACACACACACACACACACACACACACACACAGAGAAAATGTCTGATGTCTTTCATCTGGTCTGAAATATAACAGAAGACTAATGGAACTTTATAGCACGTAGACCAGTATAACCTTAGCTAAGAATCTGATTTCCACACTGGAAATGAATTTAAAAATAAAACGTTGTTTATTCAGACTAACACGTAGGCGAAGCATGACCTTGATTGCAACCAATGATTTTCACTCGGTGTTTACAAAATCGGAATCAATATCAGGTACTATGTCAGCCAAAAATACAATGTAGCAATCATTTTGCGTTCCAATCAGGTTAAAGAAACTGAACTAAATTTACTGGGGAAAAATGTCAAATCCAGTAAAAATATTATCCTTACAATAAAATGTAATGAAATAAAAATGAAATAAAAGAGAATTTAAAACTACCATACAAATAATTTAATTACATATACGTTACAACATAGATTCATTTACACAAGTATTTGATGTTCTTTCCATTCCAGACAATACCTAAATATTACAGAAAGAAAACTGAATTAACTCCACTTGTGAAACTGTATGGATCGAAATCTGTCAGTAGAAAACGCACCAAAATGTTGGGTGTATGTTGCTATTCTCTATGCAGATAGCAACGAGGATAAATTGTCACTGTCCACATATATTGCACAAAAGTGTGATATTATTATAGTCATAAAAACGAATTTGTTAGTTATGTACACCATGAAAATGTTTAATTAGATTTAATAATCCACTTTTTTAAATGAAAAAATATTCGGCAATCTCTGTAAACAATCAGTAGTTTCCGCATGCCAGAAACGGATATGACGTACATTTATCATTTCCATTCAACCTAGCCATTCGTGTGTTTAGTTTCCCCATATAAATGTCTATGTGTTATATCTTACGATCGTGCTTTTGTACAGCAAATAGTACACAGGACACTGAATTTGTTAAAGACAGCAGTGCCTTCAATTTTCCCAGAGACTGTCAAATATGAAAACAAATCCCTTCCGTCACCCGAGGTGTTTGGACCTCCTAAATCCCGTAGAAAGCTCTATGGTGCATTTGAGAAGAGGGATAGAAAGAGCTTAAGTAAAATATATCAAATAAATATTACAGTACAGTAATGTAAACTTCTGCAGATGTAAAAATTAATGTTTAAATAATCATTATACTTTTTGAACGCGCGGAGTGTAGACTTTGATCAAACTCTTTATTTAGCATTATTATAACAATATGGACTGAAAAGGGTTAAAAAGAGATGTATGTGGTACTACTTTGGAACGTTTACACACACACACACACACACACACACACACACACACACATATATATATATATATATATATATATATATATATATATATATATATATATATATATATATATATATATATATATATATATATATATATATATATGGACACGATAAAATAATTATTTTTTCCTCAAGGTTATGTGTCGCAAGACTTACGGAACGACATAATTTTCTGTTCAATTTATGACATACACGCACACACCCTGCACGGTGTACGAAAATCGATAAACAAAACACTTATTTGAAAATAAACTGAAAGAAACTAACCTTGCCTTGTTATCATATATTGCTTCTTTTTTTATCATGCGAATTTTATTGAAGAAAGTAATATATCTTCGAACTCCTTTTATGTAGCGGATGTTAGTTGGCGTATGCAACCTAACTGTAGTGTTTATCACTTATGTCAGATGACACACAACACATTGATCATTGACGTGAATTACAGAAAACTTAAATCGTGTTTCGTTGTGCTCGAAGGTTTGAATATGTTATAAGACTGAAATCTGGATCCAACAAAATCGCAAAAGACATGGAAATATCAACTGATTGCTTGAAGGCACCTGCCATTCATGCATGATGGTGCAAAACGACCAAGATTTAATTATATCCAGGCTATCCCTTCGACGGTATCTCACAAATAAAAGTCATTATTTGAAAATACATTAACTGTCAGTGCAAATGATAATCTTTTCGTTAGCATGGGTTACAAAAGTATTAATAAAACAAGTTCTTGGTGTGTATACTATTTACCCTTTGAACATCAATGCCCGTTTCTATGAATTATCATTGCAGGTGGCAAACAAATAGAAGTCCGGTTGGTGAATAAACACAACTGCCAACGAGAAATAAACTCACTGATTAAACTTCCCGAGAGGATATCAAATATAAAGATTATGTTATTACAAAGCAATCCAACCCCCGAAGCCGACCTTGGATTAATTTAAGTGTGTAGATTTTGTTTTTATGAAGTCGACTGACATAGGGAAGCCATCTTTGTTTCCTTTGGATTCTTTTAAGTCTGCCGATTTTCTTTTCTTTTCTGACAAAGTCGGCTGTCATAGGGAAGCCAGCATTGATTTCTTTTTACCGGTATTAACGGGCATTTTGAAAATAAATTGAAACAACGGAACAGTTTTGAAAGCTACACAATCTAGTGCGTCGTGCACGCACATCGATATAAGGCTGAACAGTAAATTAGTTTTCCATAGTTTCATTTAAATGTTCTCTAAACATAGTTTATGGTGTTTTATTTTTCGACAACAAGAAACATGTGCTTCGTCTTGTGGGATAAATGTACGTCATTTCCGGTTGGCGTCCTCTGTAGGGGAAATCTTAGCTAAGGGGAAGTAACTGCGTTGTTTACCTTTATTTCGAGTAATTAAATTATTATTTCTTCTTTACACGTGATAATTTGTTTATTCTTTCTGTGCGAATATAATTACTTTTAATCATGTAATGCAAACCTGATGCCAAAAGAAAAATGTTGGAGTATGGCCTGTGACCTTTTTTGGAAGTGAAGCGACCAGTGTCAACTCTAACTAGTCTGTTACCTCAAACTATGAAGAAAAATGATTAAGACGATCCGTTAGAGAGAAGAGATGGTATTCCATTTGTGGAGTACATTGGCTCAGACATATTCATAACCATATATATAAACATATTTATAACCATATATATAGACATATTTATAACCATATATATAGGAAGTACATGACGCAAATAAGGACCCTCTATATGAACAAATAAGTAAGCCTAGGCTGGAATGGGCATTTAGTAAACAAACCTACTGGATTAACATCCAAATTTAAAAATATTTATAGGCCATTTAGACACAAATATGAAGAGAATGTTTCAATATTTTTCGTTCCAGAAATTGGGTTTAAGTTATCATATTGCAACGTTTCTCCCTAGAAAGCATTACAACAATGTAGGAGAAAAGAACGTTCATAAATCGATGATATAAGTGTCTTTTAAAACGTTAAATAATCATAATTTTCTTAAAAGGTTTAGAATAAATCAACAGAATAATTAAAACAATTTGTAATACTGACAATATTTTATATATTTTGTCTGATCTATATTTGGAAAGTGTTAATAAACATGGTCCTTTGACGACATATAAGTGAAGAATGATCAGCAACCTGGTTCGTTCACAATAAAATCTATAGCTATTCGAAATTCCATACCTCTTGAAATATGTACATAATGAAGATGAAAACAATATCTTGGAAATAAAGAAAGAAAAATGATTAAAATAGAACAGAGAAACCACTACCCATATAGCTTGATGATGAAGCAGCCCCAAAACTATCCGGATAATTTTTAAGGAATTTGGAGCAGGAAAGTGCAAACATAAGACAGGTATATCATGACCGTTTAAGGATGGTAATCATGTCCGTGATCCAGGTGATATTAAAAGAGGATCTAAACAAATATTGAGCAATATCAATTCTTCCATCTCTTTCCAAATTACTAGAAAAGCATGCACACAGTTGTTTTACGAATTACCTGAACAATCATGGTCGATGTCATGAAATCCATTTAAATTTCGAAAAGATCATTCTTGTGAAACTGCACTTATGTCTATGACTAACAAGCGGCCGAAATTCATTAAATAAAATAAATTGTTTTGAGACAATAATGATTGATTCAGTTGACACAATAGTGATTGATTAAGTTGACACAATAATGATTAATTGATACAATGATCGATTTAGCTGACATAAATGATTGATTTAGCTGACACAGTAGTCATTGATTTAGTTGACACTAATGATTCATTTAGCTGATACCAATGATTGATTAGCTGACAAAATAATGATTGATTTCTTTGACAATAATGATTGATTGAGTTCACACCATAATGACCGATTTAACTGACACATGATGACCCCTTTTGTTGACACGATAATGATTGATTTTTAAAAGGCTTTCGACCTAGTAGATCATGCAGTTCTTCTTCTAAAGTTAAACATTTATCAGTGTCGTGAAGATCCTCTAAAATGATTTGCATCCTATTTGAATGGGGCTGTTTTCTCTACCTCTACCGTCCTTTTCTTCTTCATAGTCGTTAAAAACCCAAGCTGACTGAATTTCTCTGTTCGGAGCAGTTACCTAACATAATCGAATATGGAAATTCGGTACGCGGCAACTTGAATATTCTTGGAAAATCCATAGACATTAAAACTCCAAGATTCTAATCACATTTTCAACCTCAGTCATTTAGCCAACTCGCCCATGAACATCACAATTTAGACTTGATCGTTCATAGACATGATGATATTTTAAAGTTTTCTTTTGTGTAACTCACACTTGCATCAGATCACCTCTGCGTCATATGCCATCTTACCGTGACAGTCACTAACCCTCCATCGCTGTTTGCTAATAAGGGTAATAGGTTTATTATATGGACGAAATCATTTTTAGACTGTGTGGTGTATTTATTGTACAAAACAACAACAATGACAGTAAAAATTACACCATCAGCCACCTGTGTTTCATTTTCATTTCCTCAGCAATGTTACATTAATATTCAGTATTGTTACTGCGTATTTGTGTATGTTACATATATTTAATTGATAGTACGTGCTTGACCTTTGTTCCTAAATGTGGGTAGAGTTTTGGCCTACCTGACTATTGTCATAGCTAGCATTCCTGATTTCTGTAACCACTATAAATGGTAAAAAAGATGTCTGTTCAAATGTAAGTTCTAGGCCTAAACTTGTTTACAAATTTGATGGAATTTTCCATTTCAGATGATCCACATCCTTGGCATAATATATAGGTTTTGTAAACAAGGTCTTCATTCCCGTTTTAAGTTCAGTCTGTGGAATCAAATATTGCTGTGTTCATATATCAGTTGAGAGGAATCATTTGTTTAAATTATTCGTTGGACTTACAAAGTGCTCATTAACGCTTTGGACTAAAGACTACTTTGCTATTACTATGAATTCATTCCGTAACATTCTGGATAATAGCATTGTTATACATCAAGACCATTGGTATATCAATGCAGTAAAGACTATTGATATATCAGCATCTTCAATATTGGAATTCATTTGGAATATTCGAAGCTTTTGTAATTGTGATTGAACATTTATGATTATTTGGTTTAATTCACATACCTGTATCTTCCTCTTACATTTTCACCTTTAACTTAGAGAAATAAATTATGTTTTAATTTTACTAAACCTGTTGGCTTCACTTCTTTCTTTTATTTAATTTGAGATCATAGAGTCGTAGCAGTGTGTATGTGTATGTGCATGTGTGTGTGCTTTCTGCTTTGTTCAGGTAGGAATTTTAATATCTTCTTTGAGAAGAAGCGTTTTGATAATGCAATTTCAAACCTGGAGAAATTCATGCTCTGAGTGGTACAATAATTTTTTTATATAACGCTAGGTATATCGATTGACAAAGGTTTGTATCAGTCTCTCTAGACATGTAGCCAGGTAGCTAAAGATATTTCTAGTTAATTGCACTTACCCAAGAAGATGCTATATGCTGTGTTGTGCAATAATACTAGTAAACAGTGTTTGTTTCAGTTTCAGAAAGATGACTGTCACCAATATGTAAATAAAGGCAGAGTCGTCTTCATGCATTTATCTATTTTCCAGTGGAAAAGGAAGAGTGATGAGGGCCTGTATCAATTTCTCAGTTGTTGTTATCCTGATGCGTATATATGCAGCAAAAGCAGATATCACAGAAGGTTAGATCTTGTTGGTTATTTCTTTTTTATTATGACATTTTGTTTATATATTTATTTAGTTATTCTCATTTTGAGTTTGTTTAAATAGGAACAAGTATTTAATGCCACAATCTAAAAAGCTGAAGGTTAAACGTCAGTGTTGTCGTGAACTTGGATGTTTTATGGCACTACTTATATGGCTCACAAATTTGTGTTAAGTTTAATATAATTTTATGAGCTCTGCGGATGAGTTTATGGGATGGTCCGTCTTCCACTGGCACAAGTTTGCTGTTATTCTAAACTAGTTGGAGGGTTTCCTTGAAACTTTACACTCACATTCACCCCATAGTTTGGTTGGCCCTAAATGAAAATGCTATCCCTAGATATCCAATATGGCTGCTACATTGGCCATCTTGAAAATTGTGTTATTGCCACTGGTCAGACATGGGAGGGTAGGGTTTAGAGTGAAATACATTGTGTGATGTCTAGTTTGTCCTAAATAAAAATGGTGCCAATCTAATATCCAGGATGGCCACCATGGTAGTCATCATGACAATTCTATTACAGGTAACTCGACAGAAAATCATATTCACGAAAAGACTTCTAAAACGATCTAGGTAGTATTAAATGCTGCAAGTATAACTTCCTTCTGCAATAGATGGATTAGGTGGATGAAATAAAAGAAATACATTAAAAAAATGGTGTGCTTATCAAAGTACAGGTTTTCCA
Source organism: Megalonaias nervosa (assembly GCA_016617855.1). Taxonomy (NCBI): domain Eukaryota; kingdom Metazoa; phylum Mollusca; class Bivalvia; order Unionida; family Unionidae; genus Megalonaias; species Megalonaias nervosa. Next base: position 14,989 of record JAECUM010066055.1, on the reverse strand, counting down.
CCCACTTCCCGTCTTTTTTTAATTTTCATTTCCGCAGAAATTAAGCATTTTTGCAAATAGCTATTTAAATATTCTGTATTTGTTTGTGTGTATGTTTATGCGTATGTTTTAAGCATATTATTAGCTTGTATAGTAGAGATGGACTTAAGGTAGATCAGTTCTCGTTTGAAACTAATTGAGTCACCGTCTGGAAATTGACTTTATTATGATTCAGATTATTATTATTAGTAGTAGTAGTAGTAGTAGTAGTAGTAGTAGTAGTATTAATTAACAATGGTGATGATCTGATATCCAATATGGCTGCCACACATTAGCCGTCTTGAAAATCATGTTATTATATATTATAACTGTTCCTTAATGGCTGGTCGTATTAAGACGTGCTTTCCACTACAAAACTAAAGTCTATTTGGTTGTTAGTGAAAATGGTGCTAATCATATATTCAGTATGGCTACAACATCAACCTTCTTCAACATCTTGATATTATTATTGCTACTCCTGAATGGATGGTTGTATCTACATGTCATTTTTTAGAGAGCTTTTTTTTTATGATGTAATCGTGGTCTAGATGAAAATGGTTCCAATCTGACACTTGGTATCACAGCAACCAGCGTGAAAATTGTACCATTGTTAATCCTCCTGAACAGAAACTTAAGTCCTGCTAACAAGGTGTTATTAAGTCCTGCTAACATGGTGTTATTTACAAATAGATCATTTATTGTACTAACATGCAAGTTACATATTTCATAAAACAATTTTGTAGTTTTGTGCATTTAATTCATTTTTCAGCACATGATATAAATTGTGGCCACTTTATTTGGTGGATAAAGTACCAGCGAAAAACCACCTACCCATGAGTAGCTACTGGCAAAATTTTTTTTTGACCATGCCGATTCTCGAACCCACTTGGACAGAGGTAAAATGTCAATGATCTATCAAGGCGATTGCCTTATACCTCTTGGCAACCCTGAGGCCCCCTTGTAAATTCGCTGTCTGGGCGAGTTTGCACAACCCTGGGGCCCCCTTGTAAAACGGGCTATCTGGGCGAGTTTGCACAACCCTGGGGCCCCCTTGTAAAACGGGCTATCTAGGCGAGTTTGCACTCTTTGGAAATCCGTTTATTAAGAATACTAGTATTATTATTTTACAGTTACTGTCCCATACCCAAATTCTATGCGAATATAAAAGACGCGGGAAAGTCGGTCAAACTGGCTATAAGCCTGGATACTTTCAGCACAAGCTTCTCATTTCTAATTACATTATGTTTTTGTCTGCTTGTTGTTGTGGGGACTGTAGGTGTTGTAGGGACTGCTTGTTGTTGTGGGGACTGTAGGTGTTTAAGGTACATGTTAACCTGTTTGGAAACTATGGGTTTACACATGTACATAGCCTAATTCAAATCAATGAAATCAATGCACAGTGTGGTTTGAGGGGTGGGGGTGGGGGGGGAGGGGGATATGAGATTAATTTTAACCTGGCATTGTTATGTCTCACATAGGTCATGCCGGGCTTTGGGCTCTACTGATCATTGACCTGAAGAGTTTTTGCATGATCTGTTGTCCGTTGTCCATCCATCTGTTGCTTGCTACATGTCCTAAACTACTTGTCATGATCTGTTGTCCGTTGTCCATCCATCTGTTACTTGCTACATGTCCTAAACTACTTGGCATCATCTGTTGTCCGTTGTCCATCCATCTGTTTCTTGCTACATGATAACATCTCCTAAACTATTTGGAGGATTGCCACAGAACTTTACCAATACACATATCTTATAGCCCAGTTGCTCTTAAATGAAAATGGTGAACCTCAGATGTCCAATATGGCCACCACTTCGTCCAGTTTGAAAATTGCTTTTCTTCTTCTGAATGGATGGCTGTATTAGCATTGGGTTTTCAGTACAGAATTTCTTATGTCTAGTTGGTCCAAAATGACAATGGTGCCGATGGGATATCTAATATGGCCACCATAGCGGTCATCTTTAAAATTTGTTATCGTTTCTCCGTCTGAATGGATTGTCATATCAACATCATATTTTCACTAAAATAGTTCTTATAATGTTTAATTATAAAGCCTAAATGAAAATGGTTTCAATCTGGGATCCAATCTGGCTGATAAGGCGGCCATCTTGAAAATAGTGTTGTTGCTACTCATCCTGAACGGAAAGTCATATTGATTTTCACTATCAAGTATGACCACCATCTTGAAAATCTCGTTATGTCTGCTTCTCCTGAATGGATGGTCATATCAGTTTGGGATTTTAGTAAAAAGAATTTACAGGCCATTTCGAAACTCATGACTACTATTTCTGAATGGAAAGTCATCTTGACATGGGGTTTTTACCAGAAAACTTCATGTGATGTCTAGTTAGTCCTAAGTGAAAATGGCGCTGATCTCGTGGCCATTATGACCACCAGAGAGGCCATTGTGCAAATATTGATATTGCTACTCCCAGAATGGTTCGTTATTCCTCCAGAACCAATTTTCGTATCAACATGAAAGTTTCACTGAAAAACTTCTTATGATGTCTAGTTGATCTTAATGAAAGTGGTGCCGATCTGATGTCCAATATGGCAGATAAAATTTCGTCTTGAAAATCTTATTATCACTACATCTCATGAATCAATATAATATTGCTATGACGTATTCACCAGAACACTTCTTATAATGTATTGTTGTACCAAAATGAAACATATATCTGTTTGCGACCGCAACAGAGGCCATCTTGAAAATATTGCTGCCACTAGCACTCCTCAGTAGATGATCATACGAACATGGGGTTGTTACTAAACAATAATATCTAGTTGGCCCTAATGGTGCCATTCAGCATAATCTTATCGCAGTGGCTTTCTTGAAAATTTCCTATCTTTCCTTAACGAATGTTCATATCGGCCAGGGGATATCGCCGAAAGATTTGTGATGTCTATTTTGGCATAAATGAGAATGTTGCCAATGGGACTTTCAAACACAACTACCACATTAAACATTTTGAAAATCTTGTTACTATTGCTTCAAAATAAATGGCTGGTCATAACGACATTTTTCTTTTAGCAAACGACTTCTTGTAATGTCTTGTTTATACCAAATAGAAGTGGTGTTAGTCTGAGGTCGAATATGGCCACCATGACATACACATTGAAGACATTGTTATCATTGAAAACAGAAAATATTATCAACAAGACTTTTAATTAAAAGACTTCTTACAGTTCCTTGTTGGTCTTAAATGAAAACGGAGCATAGTTGACATCTAGTATATCCACCACAACAACTAATTTGAAAATATTATTTCTGAAGAATGTCAAAGATGTTCTCACCACTGTGCAGTTGAATGGAAGAAATGATCTTATATTGAATTCTTCGACATTCTTTTCAGTCAGAAGAGTATCAATTTCTTCGAGGGACTTTTGTTCTGTATTTTAACTACTTTCAGTAATTTCACAAGCGTTGCCATATAGCAATGTACAGCATGTGTATCATCGTCGTGTGACATTGACCTCACAACATTATGATTTGTGTTATATACACCCTCGTAATATTTGCAGGCAATACGTGGTTTCAAACCTTTCATATTTACTGCCTGATTTTTTTCTTGTTCAGCGTCCCTGGATGCAGAGAATGTTTGCGATGGCAATCCCCTTGAAATCAAGGAGGGAAATGAGCTGCAGCTAGTTTCAAAGGGGATGGTCCAGAAAAGCATGTGCAGTGTCAGAATGAATGTACAACGAAGCCAAAACTGCCGTGGTGTCTGCTTCCATCTGAGAAGTTCTAATTTCGCTGATTGCTCCGCCAAGTTGATTACCACTGAAATTTATTTTGGAGAGTTGGTACCTGACGTCATTAAGGTATATTATAAATTCAGTTCTTGTTTTTAGCTTAATCTGTGAAGAAAATTTTAAAGAAAATGCGTGGAATTACGTTATGCCAGCCCAGACAGGCGTACACAACTTCGTATCTATGTGAGCAATGTCGTGCAGTTTAGAATATAATACCTTTGCACATGTTTGAATGTGGTCTGTATATATCTCCAACAGTTTAAGAATTTCTTATTTAAAAATGCCAATGACTCCCGAAGCTAGAGTATCCTGATAAACCAAGTACACCAGCTCTTGGCATGCCGCTTGGTATTCATGTTCCATGTTCTCATGCTAACTGCTTTAGTTGAATCACGGTTATCACACCGGTATAAAAGGAAATCTTTGTCCAACTGCACTTTCCATCTATAGATTTTTAAAGCATTTTTACTTGATCAAGATCAGAAACTACAAGCGCTTCAATCCCGGTTATTATTTCATTGGCTTATGAATCATTTTTCTCAACGGTATTGACATCGTCGAGTTTTACCCAAACGGTCTTAACATCATCGGGTATTTCTAGGACAATAGATTATATATGTTTGCTGCATTGGTTCATCTTCGGTGACATGCATGATAATACTCGCGAACAAGATCCACATGGCTGGCAAAGCTGATTACACAGGTTTACTCTGATACAACATTTAAGACATGTTCATTCACCTAGACCAACAGGTTATGCAAGCAAATTCTATTTGTAGTTTTCGTAATGACATGTTCTGCGGCAGAGTTCACATTTATCCAGGTATAAAATGGATTTTCTGTAGTATGATTGTATATTAACGTTCACGTGATATTAGTGTAAAACGTTTTATACATCGGTAAATTCTGGGACTGCTTTCTGTTTTTAACAGTGTTGAGTGTAAATAAACATTGTGGACACGGCGTTGTGAAACGATTGTTTCATCTTTTAAATTTGTAATTCAGCAAATAAATATATACTGTACCATTATTATTTCTTTTCCAATATTCTTTCATTGAACTACATAGTTTACAATTAGGCATTTGCCTGCTCCACGGTCGAGCAGCATAGCTGATTACGGTGATATTTTACTGCAATTTTCTGCTGATTTTGAACAATTAAATTAAAAGGAACTAAAATAAATTCTTACAACCAATGAGGAAGATGAAGACTGATTCCATGACACTGGTGGATATTAAAAGCGATAAAAATCAAACAGAACAACAGCAAAAGACAAAATGCCTCAGGGAACACCCTGTGACCTCCGTCATCCAAGCCATCACAACAACAATAATTATAGCGTCGGAACTGATACGAGGCTGATGAGGGGCATACACCAAGATTCAAGAGATTATCTGAAGAGGAATTAAAAGCTATTGAAATAAATCAATACTCAGAGGTCACTAAACGTAACACAAAATGGGACATTGGCGTTTTCAATGGCATTTTGTTTCTGTTTATTATTTAAAGTGTGTTGGAGTAGGGTGATGGGATGGTGTGAATTTGACCATTTTCACAAAATAAAAACACATTTACGAGACCTTTATTTAAAGACTGAATTAAGTTTTTAAATGTTCAAACTACAAGAAGAAGATAACGAGATTATTTGCATTAAATATCTGTGATGGATAGATTTTGAACATCTAACATAGTGCATACTTTGTTGATATTTGATATTACAATGCTATGATGCCATCTCCACCAATGCGCTCCGGTACCTAGTTGTTAGAGTGTCAATAATATATAGGGATGATATGGCAACTATGAGACTTAACATTGAAATCAGGTGAAAAGGAATATAGCGACAATGGGAATTTAACATAGTAATGGCACCTGAGGGTCAATGGGAATTGAACATTGGTGACGTCATGGGTCAAAACTATTTATAGGGTGAAATGCATTTATAGGGACAAAGGTTGATAGGGACAAACATAGACTTACAGAAACAAACAAAACACATCCAAACAAAGAAGATGGAAACACACAGAAAAGACGACAGAAATGTTCCAAAGAAAGACTCACAGATAGAATACAGATCCCAAAAGGAAAGTCTATTGTATGGGTACAAAACATTTATTCAAGTATATACATGGGCTGTCTGACCTGTGCTTTGGTCTAAGAACTATCCATTTACTAAATAAAAATTTGGACGTGAAACAAACCTATGTACAAGTTATTTAGTTCTTGGTTCTAGTGAACTACTTTTAAAATTAAAGTTCATGCCTTAAAAAAACCCCACTTCATATACAACTTATTTACATTTCATAAACAAATGACATTTTCTTTTACTCTACATTAAATGTTTATTTTTAAGAAAAAGCTAAAACAAACAAAGTAACGAACAATCAAATAGGATAAAGTTCATTTTTCTCTCTATATTCGTCACACACGTTGTTTAAAATCTGGTCAGCTACCACTTGTGTCACACCGTAGATGTTTCCCATCACGTACTCCTTTTTATTCGTAAATCTGCTGTTGTATCCATTGTGTTAGGTACACTTATCGGTAAGCAGATCGAGTGTAGTCATTGTCTTCTTCCCATGGAGGTACAACGTATGCCATATGAATGGTCACTTTTCTATCGGTGGTGTCAAATTTTTCTCTCATCGCCTGCACGTCTTCAATAGCCCTCACTTCAAAAGTTTGCAAGAAGTTAATTCTGCAGGTGTACTAAACCCGAGCCATACAGGCGAGTTCAAACTGTCGTGATACATAGATAGGCTCAAACGACCTCGATCTTTGACTTGGCACCAACGTTTGAGTTTCTTTAACAGTGAGTCAAATAAGTCTGTAATGAAACTTGCTGCTTCCTCGCCTGTAATGTCAGACGCAAAGTCTTTTATATTTCACCGTGTAGGTGTAAGTTGTCGTCCTAAATTTTCTCGAATTCTCTGTCTGAGTTATTTGGATGTTAAAATACTCATTTAGGTATACTGAATCCTTTCCTTCTTGGACGTACTTTGTTGTGATGGTGTGGTGATGAAAGAGGTCAATGATGTATGTTCCTTCTCTTTATTCATCTGCGTAAAATGATTCATCTTTCCCGGCGTTTGTCCTCGCAATGAAGTGTCGTTCTTGGAAGGTAAGGTCTTGTAGTCTGGAAGTCGCACTGGTTGCGCTTAGTTTTCCATTGTGTTAGTAAATAAACAACTAAGATGTGATACCGCATTGCTGATGTTATCGTGAGGCACAGCATCACACTGAAGTTTCTCATTGGACTTGAGCCTCCGGCGCGATACTTGCTGTGCGGAGTGATTCATCTTTCTAGCTAGAAGTTTGTAGTCACAGTGAAGTATCGGTCTTGTACGTTTTCCCCTTTATATGCTGGTCAATATTAGCGTATCCGTATGGTAAAATGAAGCGGTTGGGAAGCCTCACTCGATTCTGGTACACTATTTGATACACTTTTTCCAAGGGTCGACAGACGATTTGGTGATGGCTAAACGTACAATCTTGTGTGGTTCGAAGGTGGTCACTTGAAAATGTTGATCATCTCCAGATTGCAACGCCTCTTTCAGTACGCCAAAGTTCACCACTTGACTGGTGCAATGATTTAGAGTCAATCCTTTCACTTTACACTCGGTGTGCACTTGTCCTCGTTGGTCCCGGTATTCGTAGCCGTAATTTTTAGGACTGCCACTAGCAGAACTTAAAATCTTGTCGTCGGGGTACTCGTCCGTCCAGGCTCTTCAACTATCTCCTTCGATTTTAGGGTGATGGTAACCAAACGGATCGATGTAGATGCAACTGTCCGTATCAAAATACAACACACGATCTCCTAATAGGCCGCAATGACGACATTTCCAAATTCGTCGGCCTGTACAAACTCCAGTTCTTCGTAACTGACTAAGATCAAGTCCTCACGAACGGCGTCCACGTGTTTCATGTATTTGGTTTTGTCGTGAATCATATGAAAGTAACGAGAAGGTTCTGTCACATGCTCCGTCTTGGGTAAACAAGGTTGTTGTGCCATTTTTCCCGCACAAACAATTTAACATCACTTTAGCAAACAATTGCATTCCTTCGTAAACGATCGCATTCCTTAGTTTTTCTTCACGTGGGCTAAAGTGATACCTTCCTGCTTCAAGTATTTCTCTTTGAATTTTTTTTTGGTCTTTGGGAGTGTGGCACCAGGAAGGATAGCCACTGGCTTTTTGCGTCAGTATCAAAAAGACATCTATGTAGTCCGCGTAAAAGCCTTTCTGAGTCTCGTCACCCTTGTGGTACTGTTCTGTCTTGGGGAAGTGGTAAATTTCGTGCACTTCTAGCAATTGGTATCCCAGGTCCAGAACTTTGAACAATTCCACGCTGACCCATGTCCCCGTCAATGTACGTTCTTCCTGAGTGTGAGGACAATGCTGATCTTGCTTGCACGTTTCGGTACGAGTGCGACACAATGGAAACATCAGTTTTCCTTGGCAATGGTGAGGTAAAACGGGATGGTGCCAGTTCGTGGGAGGCAAGACTTTACATTTAATCAATCCTTGGTATTGTCAAATGTTGTCCAGGTCGATGTGTTCCGTCAGTTATTGCGGGTGCCCTGCGAAAAAGTGACAATATTTGCACAGGTAAGGATACAGCGAACACACGTCCAGGTATTTGATTTCTTCTCCTTTCCCCTCGTCGGCGTGGTACAGCAAATAGGTGGCATTCGTCCGTCCTCCATACAAACTGTCCCGTGGGTTCAGAGGGTCCACCAACTTGTAACTTTCCACGATACGTTTAAACTCGGAATCGGTTTTCAAACGGTGATCGCACTCGTGTTCCCACATTTCCACCACTTGGTATCCTTGCTGTTCTAACTTCAAGAGGCGTTGACAAGTAGCTTCGTACAAATAAGTCTCCCATGGTACGTTGTAAAAATTCATTTTTAGTGTCACGTTGAGGGTAGCAGATCGGACATCCATGAAATAAGCATCCGTTAAACTCGTAGACGATCTTGGGGTTTCATAAGTCCTAGCCATCCATAGAATACGTTCCAATGGTCTTTTCGCCTCCTTCGTTTCTGGCATGTTGGATCGATTTGTCTTCCTTGTCGCATAAGTAATGTAGCCAGCGTAGAGCTTTGACCGAGTATTGACGCTTGGCAAAGTTCGTCATCTGAGGACGGATGACAGCCAGGGAGTTTTCGAGTATAAATCGTTTGCGGTACACTAAGGAACATGCTTTGGCAATGGTGCAGGCATATTTCAAAGGATCGAGCCATCCGTGTTCCATGAGCAGTTCTCTAAATTTTTCCTAGCAGCGCCGTAAAATGTGCACGTCGGAACGACAATACTTTAACATTTCTTCCTGAAAGCCGAAGGTGTCGGAGGCATGAGTTTGGTATTATGCGTAGAAAGCATCTCGTTGTTCGGTGCGCATGTTGTCGGTGTTGTAGTAATGAGCATCAGGCAAATGGGGCAGAACGGCGCGTTGATTGTCTTCGGTATTGAAAAAGTGCGGAAAATAGCTTTCGGTCATTTCTGTCATTCCGAACGTTTTAGGCATTCGACTCAGAGGCATGGCCAAGTAACTCACGAATCTTTAAGCTGCACTTGTCCCACTTGCATAGAGATGATTTTGGCTCCGTTCAAGATTACTTTAGGGTGCTTTGTTCCATATAGTATAGTAGAACGGGCGGCAGAAAGAAAGAATGGAAAAAAAACTATGGTAGGATACAGTTTTTAGTTCTGTTATTTTTTGAGGTATTATAAGCCATAGATGATTAAGACAACCATACATTCTATGTGAAAAATGTTCATTGTTTTCATTCATTCATCAATTTCATAAAAAAGATAGTGTGATATCTATTGTCGACTGACTGCATAACATTTGCTGTATATCCCAAATATAAGAGATGTTCCGTGTTTCGCAGCACACGCTCCAATGTTTCTAAAGTTGTCACAAATCTAAGTGCGGAGAGAAAAAACAAGCAGCGCGAAAACGTGCCTTGTTCTATCGACGGTCTGAATTGAGAGAAAATAGGTCGAACATTGTTACATATTTTCTGAACGCATGTTTTGGTTTTACAATTCAGAGTTAACCATAGGAAGGATTATACAGTACAATGCCACTCGCGTCATTTTTTAAAAAGCCGTGTGTTTATTGCGTTTCTGAAAAACGGTACATCTAATGCTAGAAAATTTTTTCCGTGACACATTACAGTGCCAAAATAGGATAAAGCTAAGATGCCTGAATTGTACAAGCTCAAGTCAACTCAAGATTTTATTTCATCCAACGATTTACTGATGGAAGAAAAAAATCGTTCTACAATTTTTAGGGTGTAAGTTTCTGAAAAAATATTACACGACAAACGGAACAGTTCACGTAATTATGGTGATTACTGATCACAATTTTGGAGATTTATCTTCAAACCGGAACAGATGCCATTAGATTTCAATCAAAATTACTATGACGGAGAGAAAACTTTTAAAAATATCACGACTCTTACGTATGTATGGTATATTTTCCTTACGAAAGTTCAAAAACACACATCTCATTGAAATAATTACTCTTATAGGAAACAACACACTGCCGACATCATGGCGATTTGGCTGAAAAAAAATGTTAAAGCTACATTAAAAATCCAAATCACACACACACACACACACCACCACCACCACCAATGCGACGCCGCACCATTGAAAATTGCATACTATAATCCATACAGCTGATTCTTGCTTTCAGTGGAATTATTTCGGTTAATCGTCATTCATTTAAATGAAAAACAAATTACAATAATTTTTTGGCTATTACTCTTCTTAAGAAATAAATCTTTTGTATCAATTTGATAAACTTAAAATGTTGAGGGATACAATTCTTAATTTTTCCACATTACGCAAATAAAAACCTTATAATAAATATAAAAATAAAATTATGTACAGATTACAATTAATGCCTTCTTTATGTGTATTTCAAAATGATTTTCCAAAGTGTAAGAACTCTGTTGCCATGGATATTTTTCTATTTTCCTATTGCTTGGTGCATTGAATTTATTGGACACAAACAGGACTTCAACACAATCTTACCAAATGAGCTGAGTGGCCACTTAAGAACGTTCTAGGCTGAGGTCCAACCCAAATTCTTATCATCCAAGGTCTCAAATATGGCAGCTGATCATATCCTAGAATATAACAAGAATTCCTTGGAAAAAAAAAATGTTAGTGTTGCCATAAAGAGATATTTGAAGGACATTGGAAAAGAAATCGATATTGTCAAACATAACGAATTAAAAAAATGGTAACTTAATGTTAATTGCAAAATTATAATTTAGTCTAAAATCAGGTAATTCAAGACCAACCCAGCACCATCAGGTAATTCTACTATAATATTTATTTAAGAAATCCAATGCGTGTCTTCAAAATTTTGACCCTGTTGTCCTTTGATTGAGGATCTAGTATCTGCTGGCTATTAATTTTGTGACCAGAAGTGTAGAATATCACCATCAAATGACCCCAACTTCATTACAATTTGAAAATGATGAATCTGGCTTGGAGTACATAACTCCAACTCATGATGAAAAAGTTCAACAAAATCACCAAGTTGGTGTTGATGAAAAGCTTGAAGAAACATCAGACAAAAGAATGTAAGCAACTGGCACAAGCATTTGTCCAGTGAAATCTATAAAACAAATTTCCTGTAGAAATCAGAGAAAGCCGCCAAGACCTTATTTAGATGTTGCAGTAAAGAATCACTAAGATCTCCTGAATTCGCTGACAAATGGTATACTTGTGAACCGGTCGAACCAAAACAACTCTCCTCAGTCATGCCAAACATCCGCAAAAATGCAGGAATGCAACACTATACTGGTCACTCACTCCGTGGAACAGCAATTCAAGCTATGAGTAATGCCGGGTTTGCCACCAGAAATATTTGTTTTTTGATGACACACCACCAACGTGAGGAGTCTCTCAACGCTTACAGTCGCAACCTAGCTCTGAACAAAAAGAACTCATTAGTTCAGAGTTGGAAGTTATGGCAACTGGTGGTCAAGTTCTGTTGGTATCAGACCCTAACATCAACTCCCAAAGTCAGCAATCCTTGATAAAATCTCCAATCCGAAGTTCAAACACTCTAATCGCACAGTCCTTCCAGCACTCCAACACTCAACTATGCAGCCAAACAAAACATATGGCCGGTTATGCTAGCAACTCTACCTTAAAAACTGCGCATTGCACTTCACATTAAAAAACTGAAATTGTCTTGTTAAGTATTACCGCTGTTGCAAATGGTATAAAATGTTTATCCATGTATACAATTTATTTAAATATTACATTTATTTTGGTAAGGAATAACATGATCTTGTTGATATTTCCATGTTGTACATTGAAAAGTTCCATAATGATTTTAGGTTTGCTTCGAAATTTCAGTTAGCACACATATTCTGTCAGTATCAGCTATTATTTTCTGATGTCATGGTCATTTGACGTAGCAGATGGGAACTGACTTAAAATTCAACAAGAATGTAGTGTTGTTCTTTTCGTTTTCTATATATAATGAAATGTTCAGAAACCAGAGGTAGCCATTGCCTAACATATAAAGCATGAAGTTTCTGAATAAACTTAACTGCGACAGTCGTCAATCGGTTGTTGTGATTCTGTACAGGTTATATGAAGCGGCTATTGAAAGGAAAGTACATGCTACATAAATTTGAATGTATTGTTGATGGAATATGTTCATTTGGTGATATAAATGATGAAAATTAGAATTATATCGATTAAATGATTATGGTTGGGTATTTATTGGTGCAAATTTAATCAAATCACTCACAAAGTTAGTATAAATATATGACCATTCGCTGTAAAATACTTTTCATCTTTGATACTAATTTCCAAACTCTGGGCAGGTACTAGTAAAAACAAAAGTTTTCACCAGGCTATTGATTACTGTCATATAGATATATGTGTTTGAATATAATTTTGATAATTTCAGTACTTGGACCCAGTGAAATTGCTGCACGCTCTTCATTACGAAGTAATATACCAGCCCGTAAATGACAGGCTCATATGCAATGACATCCGATGAAGTAAAATGTCATGCACTGCTTGTATGCTAATAGTCTCTGTGTCTTTTACATGTAAATCTTTTCTCACAAAACTCCTGATATTACTTCTGCTGCTTACTCTGTTCGTCTTGCAGATAATTGTTTTACTCAGATAAACGTGCCGTTCATATTGCCATATATTGTAATGCTGATGATCTTCGGTGTTGCATGTATATTTAATAATTGCTTCATTGTCATAACTCAATATTTTCTACACCTGTTGGTCTAGTCGACATCAGCGACTTCATTTCGTCTTGCACAATATCACGCAATGACTTTTCACATATTTTCTGATAGCCTGACCAAGTTTACCTGGTCATTGTTCCAAAATAACTCCTGCGTCGATTAATTATTGAAGATGCTCCAGATGTATTTGAAACATCGTACAGCATCCTTTGAGCCTCTTTGACAAAAGAGTAACATGCATTTTAGTGCTATCACTTGTTTGTCTCTATTCCGCCTCAATGGCTCATCATTGTATCATGGGGATTTGACCAAATGATTTTTAATGATGTTTGCTTTGTCTTAAATGAAAATTGTGCCTCCTACGTGACCAACACAGTAGCTACACTAAAATGTCATTTGACTGAAGAATATATTGATGGTTTCAACATTCAGCAATTTTAAGAAAGAAATGATCTTATCTTGAATTATTGGATATCACTTTTGTCCAGTAGAACATCGATCCCTTCAATGAAATCTTCATGTAAAACTTGTAAATCAACAGATGTTATATGTATTTATTAGTATGTAAAAATGTGCATAAACATGTATGTGTATATTTATTAGCAGTTTAAAATGTGTATGGCATATGTGGACTGTGTGTACTTATTAGCGTATCATGACATAATAATGACATTACGGTCCCTATTAAAAGTAATGTTCCAACAAAACAAAAAGAATTGTAGACAAATTGTTAGGAAGATTAACATGTCCAAATATTTAAACATTAAATACACATGCCTAGAATTTAACATGATTTCTTTGAAGCTACAAGGACTAGTAAATTCAGAAAATTACTTGTCCTGCTGAATCTCCAACAGTCCTTCCCACAAAACAATGCCAAATACAACGAGATTAACATGAGTATTGAAATTATGAATACTACTAGTCCAACACTAAGTTTACTGGGGCTTGTAGGATACCATGTATTTGAGTCCTGGGATATTTAGATAAATTATCAAAGTTACTGCAATTCTGTAAAATGTTTATAAAAATAGAAATTTCAAACCTATAAAATCTTAAAAGGTGTGGTTTGAATTAGTCAAACATATTTGGATAGAATTTTAAGAAAATCTATTTTGTATTTTCACAGGAAGAAAACTGCAAGGAGTCTATGGAGGTCCCATGGTGCAGCAGTGCCCACACACTCAAATTAGACCTTGTAGTCGATGATATGGTAACAACTCCCAAGTATAACTTCAGTGCCACTGTGTACCCCAGATGTGGAGATGATGTTGTTTATAAAGGTAAATATACTGCATTTTAATTTTACAGTGTTAATTATGCTACTGTTACAGCCACATAATGGATTTTACACAGAATGTACTCAAATGGACCCTATACGATACTCTGGCATTCCATGAAAAATAATTATGATAATAGACCCTAAGAGACAATATGGCATTGGGTGAATACTGATGATGATGATGATGATGATGATGATTTTAACTGATGATGATAATTGACGATGACTATGATGGACCATATAAGACTCTCTAGAATTGCTTGAAAAATGGTGATGGTGATGGCGGACCCAATAAGATACTCTACTAACATTCCATTAATGAAGATGATAATGATGATGATGATAATGATGATTATGATAGACCATGTAAAACGTTCTGGAATTGCGCGAATAATAAATACGATGGTGGTGATGGTGGTGGACCCTATAAGATACTCTAGCATTTCATTAATGATGAAGATGATGATGATGATGATGATTATGATGATGATGATGATAATGGACCCTATAGGACAAGCATTTGTATTTGGCTAAATTATTCGATTTTTAGTGCTAAGAAAAAGAAATGAGATGAGGAAATTGACTCCATTTATGATGTTTGTTCAGCACCTAGCAGAGATCTGGAGGAAAGTGTGAGAATGTCGTTAATATATGGTGCACTTGTTGCAATCTGCCTGTGTTCGGTGCT
>JAECUM010066053.1:0-22123 GCA_016617855.1 Megalonaias nervosa | reverse complement strand
TTGCTATGTTTACAATGCCTGGTGATATATGACGTCCAGCACCAAAGAGATTGTTATTGTGTTTTAGTATAGCCGGTGGTGGGGCTATTTGTTTCCACGATTCAATTACTCCCGGATAATATTCTTCAATAAGATCATTTAGTGATTTCTTCATTTCAGCGATATTTAAATCTGGTATAACAAATGTTTGTAAATCTTTTTCTGTTATTTTATAACGATCAAGAAATACTTGTTTAGATTCTGGATTTGTGTAACGATTTCCATCGAATTTAGTCGCAGTGTTTATAATACTTCGATTAATGATGTATAAATCGAATAAGATACCATTTAAGTGTTTTATTGACTCAATTATTTGCTGCTTTACACTTTCATTATAATGTTGTGATAATGAAATAAGTAAATTTCTTAAATCATTAAACGTTTTATCGTATTCAGGTTTAAGAGTATTTAAAAAATCCTTAAAAAATTTTTCATCAATAATATCTCGTTGCCTCCCTTCTGGCGTAACGATAGTATTAAATACTGATCTAGTCATCTTGGGAATTCTTTTACCGTCAAAATCGATAAAGTAGTATATATTATTGTTTGAATCAGATTCAAATAATATACGATTCCATGGATATTTTCCTCGATATTCTGGCTTTTTAATGAATTTTTCTTCACTCGTTTTAAATTCTTCTAGTTTTGTTTCTGAAACTCCATTATAAACAGGTGCGACATCAGGCCATCCTAACACGGATCTAATCGAACTTTGATAAATATCTACGAGGTAATCAGGAGAATTTATTTCAATCGCCGCTGATAGTGTTGGTTCGTAGACAGTAATCGCTATTTTAGATTCTTTCCCCGTGATAGATTTAATTCTGCGTTGGAACTCATCATTAATCTGTTCTATTTGATAACTGCCCGTTGAAATTCCAACAACTTGCCAATCAGGTGTTCCATCCGGTTTATTTTTATTCGCAAATACCAATGAATTATTTGCTGGTTGTCCACCAAACGGTTTTGATCTAATATTAGACCAACTATAATAAACTCGTAATTGCGCTAATGCTATTTCCTTTGCTGAAATTGCAGTCGGAAAATTGACGCTAAATTCAGGATTGGTTGAACTTAATGATATCATAGTAGTTTTTGACGGCGTTGTATTAGCCACGATCTGTTGAAGTAATTCTAACGATGACATTATTATTATCGTTATTATTTAATTCTCCATCTTTCCGTTATTATCACTAGAGAACGCATCGCGTTCCACTATGAACGCTTCATCGTAGGTTTTCGTTATCGTTACGAACTCCTCATCGGATATTTTACCATCACTGAGATACGCTGAAATATACGAGCATAATTTAGTGTATGCGGCTGTTGCTGTGTGCAATTTCATCACGTACTCGTTTAGTTTATCATTCGTACACGTAGATATTTTTTTAGAGATAATACTGAAAATACCTGCGCATGTTGTTGCCGCTGAAACTATAATCGTTACAACTGCAGGCGCTGTCATCGTTATTGTTGATAATAATAATCCAGTTCCAGCAATAACAGCAGAAACCGAGTATACCATTATATCAATAACGACCATACGACGACGATATATTTTTACCTTTATCGTGTAATCGTCGATGATATTTTTTAGTTTGGTTTGACACTCACATACTTGAGCGTATCTGTGACGTTGAACGTCGATAAATGACTCCTGATTCATTATACTTATCTAGGTAACTAATTGAGGAGTTTCAGCTACAAACTCAATACACCACCAATAATCTGCTGTGGTTAACTTTTTATCATTCGCTATTAGCATAAATGTTTCCTCGACATCTTTGTTTAACAATATAGACACAATTCCAGAAAAATCATCGGTTGAATGACGCCATGTAAATACGGTAAATATAGTAAATTTTTCAATACAAAATATAGATAATCTGTATACACCAGTAACCTCTGCGGTATGTTTAAGAGTGTTATTTTCCGGTGTCCATGTTGCCTTTCCTGATGCGACTGTGTACACGATATTAATGATCTGCTTGTGAGGAATTTTAACGAGATTAGTTTTTTGAATAATGTTAGGAATACCACTAATGATATCGTTGAGTCTTGCGTTAATGTCAGCGAGATTAATAATAACATTTGGTGGAGTTCCAAAAAAGTCATTAATAGATCTGTTTATATTTCTACGAAAATTTAGAAATGTTTGTACATGATTAAAATATTCAGTTCTAAATGAAGCAATTCCATCATTAATTGTCGTTAACGAAGTCGTTATTGGAATTTCCCTATCGTCGACGTATTTCTTCGTTGCAGCGTCAAAATCTGTTTCTGGTGTTCTGAGATTATTAATACCATTACTATTCATGTTGAGAAATGCACGCATTATACCGCCGCGCACTGACACGTACTTGGATTCTTGATCATCGACGTATTTTTTTGTTGCTGCGTCTGCATCTGCGATTGGATCTCCAAGATACGTAATTTTTCTTCTTGACATAATAATGTCACCGGTAAATACATCACCAGTTTTCTTAACATAATCGTTAACCGACTTACCGGAATCCTGTATTTTACCTGATCAGTGAAAGTAACGACATTATTAACAACCGCGTTGGGAATTCGTACAAGAACATCTAGTAGTTGTATGTTACTCGTTTTTAATCGTCCTTGTTTGTCCTGAAAAACGACGACTTCATTTTGATCCACACTTGTTATATTTAATAAATCATCGATTTCATTTCTGAGCTGATCAATGGTTGCATATTTAGATAAATCGACCTTCTGAGCTCTACCTGAGGATCCTCCATAAATATCTACCATTATATTTACTGATATCAGTTTAAGTGCTATGACGTAGTGTAGTGAACGCGTGCACGACTTTATGAGGCAGTGCTGTTGATTTTGATACAGCATCAAGCATAGCGAGGGTTTCACGGCCGCATATTGGAGGATCAGTTATTTTTTGTGTCGGTAGCGTTGAATACCAGATTGGAATATCGCCGGTAACGTACTTTAAAAATTCTTTTGGTGGTGCTAATCCATACGAATCGAAATAAATAATTCCACGTGGATCAATTGCATATGCGACCCAGTGCGTGCCTGGGCCAGAATTTTTATCGAGATTAATGATACCGGTTTCATGTTGCATTGCAACGGTAGGTAATTGATCGCGCATAAAACACCTCTGAAATTTTTTATTTTTAATTGCTTAGCAGCATTAAGTAAATCAAAATTGGACATAGGTGATATTAGTAAACTGTCCCGGGAAGTCTTAGACCTTTTCCGTACCAGTGTGGGGTCCCTGGTAATCTTAGGCCTTTTCCGTACCACGAAGGCGGGGTTCCTGGTAATCTTAAACCTCTTCCCTTTTTTTTGATTCCTTGTCCAGTTGCTTTCTTTAATGCCATTCCAGCAACTGTTCCAACAGCACCTAGCGCAGCTGCCTTTGCAACAGCTGGGGCTGCAGCTGCTATTAATGCTGGTATTGCTGCGAGAAGTGGAAATATACCACCCGTTTTAGCGATGTCTTTGATGGCGCCCGCAGAAAGATTAAGTTTGACGCCTTTATTTGATTTTTTAGCGTCATTAAAGTTTTTGAACTGACGCTCAGTCAACGATAGTTTATTTGCACCGGTCATTTGTTCTCGCTTTAGCGATATTTTTATTCCACAGTTATTTTTTGATGCTGATTGCAGCCTTTTAATCTGACCAGGAGTCAGACTCACACTAACGTGATGATATGACATTATAATTATTATGAACGATCTAATTACATATTTTCTACTGCAGCATCAATAACTCTCATTCGTCCACCAACACCTTCGAGTAACATCGATTTATCGCTGAGTATAACGGCTATTGCTCTGTAACCACCAGCGGGCAGTCGAGCTACACGAGCTCGAAAGTGTATATCAACGACAGATTGTCTGAATAAATCTAAGTGTTCTAGTGAAAAGTAATAAATTGGATACAGTGTTGTAAAATCACGCTGAGATATCTGTAACCCAGAATCAACATTCTGATCCCGCCCCATGAACGTCATCAGACGATGATATGCACGTGCTACATGATTATTTTCAAAATTTAGCAACACTTCTTCGGAAGGTTCTTGGTGTCCATTTATCCTCAAAGAAACTTCACTAACTCCAAGCGTATCAAACACCATTGGATTTCGTAATTGTGAGTCTATTCTGGCATTTTCTTGAAACGCGATAAATATATGCCGTGGTGCTGACACTCCCTGCTGAGAAGCTATCTGCCATGTAAATAAACCAGCAACAGCACCTTGAGTACTATCTGTGGTCATAGTCAACAATGACAATATTGATTTACCACCACTGTCCATGAAAGTAATCGTTGTTCTTCGGTAATCGATGGGGTCATTGTTGGCATCCACAACGAAAGTTTTGTCAGTATTACTTTACCTGCAGCAACTGCAGCATCACGCCATATTGCATCATTGTCGGTGGCGTTTCTAACAAGTACCACTGTATGTTTGGCGCCAAATATAACCTTCCTAACATTTCTGCAGAATCCAAAAATATGTGACAGTGGAATCACACATGAAAATTCTTCATCACCGTTTAACATTGTTCGACGTGATGCGAATCCCAAGTTGAAGTTTTCATTCATTGATGCAACTTCAGTTCCAGCTGCATTTAGTGTTACGTTTCTATTTTCTGGATGATCAATTGTATCCTTTGCAAACATCATTGATGGACCAGCTGACCTTGAGTAATCATCGCTATATCTTGCAAGACCAAGTATTGTCGTGGCAACGTCCACGTTTTCCAGACATGATTTAATATTCTTTCCGTCAATGATATATATGGCACTGTTAAATAAAGCCATGACACCGTTGTTAACAAAACCAACTTGATTACCAATTCCGTATGCGTTATTATCTGCTTGTAAGAGTCTACCTTCTACTTCAATAAATGCTTCAGCGGGTAAGAAATATCTACTTGTATCCTGAACCTGTAATTCAATTCTCCCACGCTGATCTGGAATTCGTGCGTCGTAAGAATAATACTGATAATCGCGCACAGACTCATCTTTGAGAACTGGTGCGTCCATGTCAAACGCGGGGTCAGATATGCGCTTAAACATCTTTATTATTATCGTCTTCGTCTAACTCGAAGACCACTTCCTGCTATCAGACTAGCGGTTATATTTTTTTCCTTTTCCGACATCGGGATATCAGCCAACTCCGCTAGTTTTTGATTAGCGGCTTGATTTATTATTTTACTTACACTTGCGGGCATCACTTCGGTGCTGGGTAATTTCACAGGTCGGGTCGGTCTGCGTATTAATCGTGATAGTCTATCTTTAATTGCTGAGAATGCTTTGCTAGCGAGATTACCAACAGCGCCTATACCCTTTTCACGAACAACATCAATAGCTTTCATTCCTAGTTGCTTTGCAATCGGTATTGCTTTTGGGGCTATCCTTCTAAACAGACCCTGAATAACATCACCTAATCCATCTCCGTAGGTCGTTTTGTATACAGGTAATCGAGAGTTTATTACCCTGACCATGGTAGGTCCACGTTGAGTACCATGCACGATCATTTTATTATTAAGTGATTTT
Source organism: Megalonaias nervosa (assembly GCA_016617855.1). Taxonomy (NCBI): domain Eukaryota; kingdom Metazoa; phylum Mollusca; class Bivalvia; order Unionida; family Unionidae; genus Megalonaias; species Megalonaias nervosa. The sequence goes on along the minus strand of JAECUM010066053.1, from coordinate 16,543 downwards.
ATCACTAATTACATACTTAGTCACTATAATAATCATCGGCGATTTCATTAATAAGAGACCGATATACATTAATATCCATGATGCCGCCACTAAATAATCGTTTGCAAATATCAGCTGCTTCATTAATGATTTCTGGGGAATTATTACCAGCTCGTTTTCCTCCGATGAGAATTTCTAGTCGATCGACATCAGCAAGAACGTTATTGGGACAGGTAATAAGACCACTTCCTAAACCACTTCCAGTTGCGCCGGGAGCGTCTTGAAATTCTTCTTCTTTCTCTTCACTTGGTTTCGGTGGTTTCTTTTTACTTGGTTTCGGTGGTGTTTTTTGTGGTTCTGGATAATCACGAAGTGATTGCTCAAATGTTTTTGGTGCTTTTCGTTGTTCTCGTAATCGTTTTATTGTTTCTTGTTGTTCTTGTTTTCGTTGTTCTCGTTGTATCTCTTGTTGTTGTTGTTCTATTATTTCTTGTCGTTCTTGTTCTAGTTGTTGTATCTTTTGTTTTAGTCGTTGTACTCCTTGTGGTGATGATGGTGTCTTTGGTGATGATTCAAATTGTGGTGGTGATAATTCAAATCGTGGTGATAATCGTTTACTTTGTTCAACCTTTTCTACATATCTATTTACAGCCATGCCAAATTCGTTAAAATCCTTAATATCTTTACTAGATCTGATTTCTGGAATACCAGCATAGATGCGATATACATCCTTGAGCCAATGATCATGCTTTAGAGATCTAACATAATCTGTTTTTACATATTTTTCTCTTTCATAATATCCATACGCGGCAATATCAAGTACTTGGTTTGGGTCCCTGATAACAGCAATACCTTCAGGAGTGAATTTATCTATTATATTAGTTCTTGGTCTTTTAGGCGGTGGTTGTGGTGCTTGTGGTTGTGCTTGTGGTGGTGGTTGAGCTGCTTGAATACGACCAGCAATATCAGCAGGCAATGTTGCAAGAGCTTGTTGTGTTGCCTCAGTTGCTGCAACAATTTTCTTCGTTGGTTCGACAATCGGTTTAAATAATTTTTCTGTACCTTCTGTAAATTCCACTTGAGATTCCTGACGTGATTGTAGTTGTTGCTTAACAGAATCACGAACAGGTAGATATTTTTCAATTGCCTCTAGTCGCTCTCGAGCTAATTTAGCTGAGTGTGGTTCTCCAATACTCATTATTGATAATATCTATATGGCTGTTTAATTTATAGCAGCAGTAGAGCTGTTGAAGGACATACGTATGTGACCAGATTGTGAAAAAATCTGGTCAATTAAAGAAGTTTTCATTATTAAGACAAAAATGTTTCTTTTTCTTCAGGGAACCCTTAATTTTCAAAAATAAGGTCTCTACAAAGTTGTAGGGTCCAGCTCTACTGCTGCTGTTTCTCCTCGATGTCTGCTTCTTATATTTCCTGGCAACATCTTTGAAAGAAAAACTTACTTTAGCAGCTAAATATGGGGGAAATTTGTACTGGACTGTTTTGATCAAACTTCACATATCAGATGGCAAATTCATTCCTGTTACAAGGAACTTGTAGCTCAATTTACATTTTGACAACATCAGTACTTTTTTCTCAGTAGTTCTATACTGATGCTTTTTTTTGATAAGATACATTCTTCTTGGGACAAAAACTTTGCATGCATCCATGTGTAAATTATCCTTATTATATTGATTTACATACATTACCGTGGTGCATCTGTATATATAAATCGCATTCCATCAAGATCTATTTTGAATCTAAGTTTCATTTTTTACCATAAAGCAGTGTACTTGAATGATTTTGTGTTCTTTTCCAGAAAGATGAAGTTTTCCTAGTGATTAGCAACCGGACAGTGTACAACACAACCAATAATATACTACAGGACTTTGAAAGGAATGATGAAAATATTGAATGGCCATTAAAGTCCAATGCAGTTCAGATACCATAACGACTCGTACCTTCAAAAGGAATTCATTTGAAATGGAAATACCACACAGAGTGGACAGTGTACCCCTTAGGGCAGCATTTGGAACAGTTGTAAATACAATGATCAAATAATTATAGGTTTTGTAATAAGCATGGATAGACAAAGTTGATATTCTAACATATATGTTACCTCTGATGTGTTCTGTTTCTGATGTAAAGATGCCATTTGGTATCCGGGTACTCGGGGACCCACCTATTGATAATAACACAGGTTAGAAAATGTCCCATAGGGTACCTGTTTATCGTAACGGTATACAAGTTTTCTGCCAGTGCTTGGTGGCAGGACTCGACATCGTTTTCAAGTTGACAATCCTTGTGATTGAGCCCTAAGTACACATCCTTTTTCTGTGGCAAGCAGAGGCTTGTCTTCCTGTAAACAATTGCCCATAATCGTGTGGCTTATTTTCCCATGTGAAAACTCTTTGATTGAGCCGTGACTGTGGTACAATGGCAAGTAACAGAGGGTGGTTATTTCATCTTGCCGCATAAGGACGTGCTCAGTTGCATCCTATTTATAGATTTCAAATTATATGATCAAAGTGTTACTTACAAAGCTCAAGTTCATACTTTAAATAAGCATCCGCTTATGACAGTGAGGCCAAGGAAACGAAGTCTGATAATATTTATGATGACTGCACCACGAAGATTTACTAGGCAACGATGGGGGATTTCAAAACTTTATCAGACAATGAGGATGAATTCTTGGACTTTGTACCAGATGACATTAGATAGTGATATTTATAAGATACTGTGGGAATACAAAAATGTGGACTCAACTTAGGTTTGTACACATGTAATTCAATTTCCCTTTGTAAAGTATCCGGGTAACCTATAATTAGAATCGTTAGCCGGTAGGAGTTTCCTGAACTTTTGACAGCGTTACCACTTAGAACAGGTGAAGAAACAAAGTGGTACTCTCCTATAAACTTTCTCTCTCTCTCTCTCTCTCTCTCTCTCTCTCTCTCTCTCTCTCTCTCTCTCTCTCTCTCTCTCTCTCTCTCTCTCTGCTGATTCATGGTATCATGGAACTAGAATATGCACATGCGTGAAGTCTGAATCAGCACAGGTTATCCTAGATAACACATAGAAAACATTACATTAGACATTTATCCGACATCATCAGAAGCTGAGTATATTCTAAATTTGGTGAAATAATTATAGTGGTGGGCAAGACATTTATTATTTAATTCAAAGTCATTTTCCTCGGTGAGTGTTTCTGAAAATTTTTTTCTCCTGTCACTGGTTCGACACAATATTTTTGCCTTGTCTCAAGGGTATTACAACACAAACCAGGGCCTAATCAGGTCAAGGATAGAGGGGGTGGGGTGTGTTCCAAAATATCAAAAGGGCCCTGACTTTCCTTGAAAGGGCACCAAAGCAAAATTATATGTGTCTACTTACTCAAGGTGTGCATAATACCCAATAAGAATAAATTGATAGCCAAATTTCAAGTGACAAGTGTGTGTGTGTGTGTGTGTGTGTGTGTGTGTGTGTGTGTGTGTTTAGGGGGTAGCCTGGGGTGGCCATTGCAAACAGTTATATACAGTAAATATTACATATACTGCAAGGTGATATTGTAAATCTCATATAATGTATGATCTCATTCAATGTATGGCTAACATAAACTTCATTTTCACTTCTTATATATATATATATATATATATATGTATGTGTGTGTGTGTGTGTGTGTGTGTGTGTGTGTGTGTGTGTGTGTAATTAATCTAATTGGAGTGTGATTTGGAGTTCAATATATACGAAATGTTTGTGTAAATTTTGAGAATTCGTTTAATTTGCATATCATCATTAGGAAATTAAATATCAAGTTCGCTCTTTGGACTTTTTAAATTTTCAGTTCAGTCTGCAATAGATGTTAAACATATTTTGTATTAATGTGTTCCATTATAAGAAAGCTAAATGTTACAATGGTGGCATAGCAAATGTTTTTTTTTTTTTGCTTTTTTTAATTTTCATAAGTTCATGTATTTACCATCTTAGAATTTCTAAAATTATTATGTGAATTTTTGGTGCCATTAAAATGCACATTCATTGGAATTAAAAAAAGCAGGTGCATCATTATTTGAGGCCGACAAATTACAATGTGGCGTGTAACAACATTGATATGGACTATTCATAAAACCATTTAAAATGTTGATATGTGGCTGGACAAAAATCAAGTAATAAGCCTTTATAGTAGGTTGAAATGCATATAAAACGACAGTCATTATAGAGTCACAAACACCTGCATCAGTTGCATGTTTGGCTGGTCTGTGATCTAATAAAAGGGTGTATACAGTAGTTTACACCAGCCTGGAAGAACCCGTCAGGCTCATACAATCATGGGCTTGGGATGTTGATACCAGAGGGCCATCAAGCTGGGGTGTCATGTTACCATGGATAGAAACTATCCAAATTTTGGGGGCCTGTCCTATGAGTACTTACATTTTGTTAATGGCTCCCCAGCTTTTGACAATTATGATACAGTGGTCGTCAGCATTGAATTATCGGTTGGATTGCTTTGAATGCCCACTTTTCTGTTACCTTCCGCGTCAGCCGGCCAAGACTTATTTAAGACATAGGTTTTAGACAAAACGTAGCTGATAATTCGTAAGTTGTTCTCGTTGTTTTTTAATATTTCTTAAATAATGTCAAATAATATTGTTATTTTAACAATTGGTAACAAATTAAAAATCAAACTTTTGTAGATTGGGTTGGGCCTCTTTATAACTCAATTTTAATTATTTTAAATGTATGTGCTATTTTTACATAATAATTGCTTCTGTATAAATTTTCTTGGTGTTAAAATGTAATGTTTTGTGATAAAGTTTCATTAATCTTTCATTCCCTAGTTAAAAGCATGCTGATATTCTTTTGTTACGTTCTTTATCTGAATAACATGTTTATTTATTTACCAGCCAACCTAATTTTGGGTCAGTCTTCTTTCAGTGATAGGTATCATGTAAAAAAGAGAGAGGCCGCCTCTTTCATCTTCAGGGGTCTTTTGTACACATACAGTTTCTGCATATCGAAGGCTTTCCATCGTATCAGCGGTAACTTTTATCGATACATATCCAAGTCTCATTTTTTATGGATTCATCCCTGAACTCTATCCCATAATTAGTTCGAAACGTATAAAACGGTGTTATTTGGAGTGCTCTGGAGGTCTCATTATCTTCTACACCGCTAGGTAAATGGCATCCTGTTTCAAGACTGGCTCAGATTCCCAAAAGTTTCTCTCCTTGCCCTCCCTCTTAAACTGCATTATTTACAGTGGTTAGGGTTTGACCAAGAGGTCTATATTTAGCAATTTCGTAACCGTTGTCATTAAGATGGACTTCCATATAGTGTTTCAGTAGCTCCATAAAAGAAATCATAATCCTCCTTGTTATTCAAATGAAGATCTCCACCTATATGAAAATTACATCAAGAGAAGTTATGCTCTTAACGGTCCTGGGCTACCGATTTCAATCACCGACAATTAAAGCTGTGCATAATTTAGGTCATGTCTAGTACTCTACTTCGTGTCACTTTATGTTGCTCATTGACTAATCTCTACACGTTTTCCACCACAACATCATTACTGGTAGCGCCTTCGTACATCCGAAAGGCCAACATGTTTGTTTACCAGTGCAAACAATTCCGATTACGTACTGGTCTTGCATATTTTACCTGGAAAGTATTTAATATCAAAAATACACGATACTGCATATTTTAAATGTCAACAGAGGACGATACTGCAACGTTTGAATATAAACAAGGTATGCCAATGGATCACATAATAAACTGGAAACAACACACACAAATATTTATTTTACAGATATTGGTACGAAGGATAACAGTTCTTTTTTCTAGAATTTAACTGTTTATAAATGTGTTTACTCTGTCAAAAACAATATCCATCCCATATGATAGTAAATAATGATTTTCGATGGGAATAAGGTTTGCGAAGTTTATTAAAAGTTTTAAAAACCAGGTGCAATTAATTTTAGTACTTTCCTTAGCTGAAAAGGTCTAAGCCTTAAGTCTTGTAAAGTTTCAGTTTAATACTCGCTTTCGGATATGAGATTATAATCTGGTTTCCATTTTACGTCATTAGCAACGTCTCTGCTAGATAAAATTCCTCATGTCATTTGTTATGGAGCTGGATATGAAGTTTTGAATTTCAACCATGTCTCTTTCTTTCTTTCTCTGTGCCTACGAATGTTTAAACTTAATCCGAGAATGTCATGCAAAATTACATAGCCAAGAATAGATAGTATCGTGGCCTCAAGAAATCGAATCAATTTATTCATAATTACATATATTAGTTAGATAAAACCTGACTCATCAATATGAACATATTCGCGTGACTTTTATTTTAACCGTGCTGAAAATAATTAAAACATATCAAAATTTGTGCCTTATTTCCTAATACGGTTATGGCAAGGACAGACTGTAAGGCGTATGATATTAACGTAATAGAAGTATTCTACATTATACACACTTTTCCTTATTCTGAGGTTACGAGCTCGTTGTTTTCTTCCTATTTAGTATGTGTTTAATTAGATTGGTATGGTGTGAACAAATTTTGGTAATGAACGCCTTATAAATGCATAACTAAATATCTCTCTCAGCAAAACATAAAATCGCAGGGCTTTCATCTGATACGCAGCTTGCAATATGGTTTCTCCGTTAGTATAATGATAAAATAAATCAGGCTGGGCCTTGTTGCATTTAATGAAATGAAAATAAAAAAACTTGCGACGTGTTTTTAGCAACGAAATCTTGAGGGCACAATAGTCTGGTAATAATTTTAAGAGATGGATAGATATGTATATATAACAAACTTTGTCTTAAATTATATTCAAAGAGTGAAGGCTTTAATACTTACAGTGGGATTCCCTCGGTGTTATGGATGTGGATGTTGTTGCTAAAAAATGTTGCATACCTTATTATTCAGCTCTTTTATTGGATTCTAACGCTTTGTCTCTTTCCGTCAAATCAAATGTATCTCTCAAACATTTGGCTATGGAACTTTCTTTCAAACATACAAATGGATAAAACTTCTCAAATCAGTAGCAAGAACACGTTTTTTTTTTTTTTGTTATATTTATATTTGTTAAAGAATTATTCGAGACCAAGCTAATTATCAAATAATAACCAGCAGAACATGACGTATACACCAAATCTGAAATTGGAATATTCAGTTTTTCGACTTTAGAATTTACACAATGTAATAATTCTCGTCTTCGATAATGATGAATGACTACTTATTTTTATATATAATGTGGTTATGGACCAAAATGAATATCGATAGTCCAGATAGTGTGAGTCTTCTGTTCTTTCATAGAAGCACCTACATAATTTTATTTTATTTAGTTCTTTTTGAAATCATGCTTAATATATAATCCTTGATTTAAAATATGATGATTATTTATTTGTGCATGGAAAAGCTAGGGGAAACAGGGTTATATGCAATGCACAAGCGGTTGTTGGGCAAGTTGATAAAAACTTCAAACAGAACAACAGGTTTATAACATTCCTCATGTAATAAGAAATATACAACAGTTATGTAAATAGTGTACGAAATGCGTTTAGTAATGTAATAATTGTTCTTGCTAAGACTTGACACATTTTTCGAGTCAGTATGTAAATTATCTATTAAATGTAATCACAGGCCTAAATTTCAATTATCATAGTGTCCTCTTGTGACAGAACAATACTCAGAAAAAATTCAGTCTGCAATTCTACATATGTATCACAAAATAATCTCATTCTTTTCGTTTTGTGAGAAACAATTCTGATTATTTTAATACGACAATGTAATCATTATATATTAGAAATATTAAACTTTAAGGTAAATTATAAACAAAACACTAATTTATGGGTGTGAAATATGATCTACAAGATAGTAAATAAATGCTAAACAGTTAGTTTGCTTATTTACTTTACCAACCCTTTTCTATTTTGTATTCAGTTTTGTCTAAGTAAAATGGTGTACAGCAACTAATACAAAATATTTGAAGTTATTAACACAAACACATAAACTCTATATCTTATGTCTTTGTTCATATGATAATACAGTTTGAAGTCCATCTGAAAGTTGATCAGCTTTCTGATATGTATTTGGTATTCAGCAATAGAAACAGACTATGTGAGAGTGTGTCCTGTTTAACAAACCAAGTTGGAGATGATCCAGAGACAGCAATAGTTTGGTGTAACAGTATCAATACGTTGTGTTTGTAAAGTGCGGACTATTAACATCAATATGTATATGTCATATTTAAGTTGACAAAATTACCTTGAAAAGAGCTGTAAATATGCAGCTTACCCTGATCCATGCACTCTACACTGCTGCAATTTTGGCAGGATATTTTGCCAATACCCTCCACGTGTGCACAAAGAGTCCTACAAGTGTCAGCTATCACCCATTCAGAGCTACACTCAATTAACATCGTGCATTCGTATGGATGCCTGTAGCTTCCATTGCTCAGACCATTACAGTAGGTAGCTGAATTTGGAAACAAAAATCAACTTTTGTGCTGCAAGATCAGGCATCGATTGCTTACTATCGATCCTTTGGACGAAAACGCGAAGAAATAGATCGTGTGAAATGTGAAGTCTCGTATAAGCAAAATGATATTTAATTCTGCCTTATAATGGTTTGAAATTAGTGAAGAGGATGTGCACTTGACAATAGAACAGTCCAGAGTATAACCTGTACATAAGTACAGGGCTGGTCTTGTACAAGCAAATGTAATGTTTAAAATTGTCTTTTGGTTCATTCTCTTGTGCTGTGTGGGAACAAGGGAAAACAGTAATGATAAAATTGATGTCAAAATTTATAATATTATTGTCCTTTCTGTTTGCATGCAAAAGGTTTATGTTTAAAGTATCCATGTCTGTAATAGTTTTAGGTTACTGCATATGTATGGGAAAATATGAACGAGTTTTTCGGATGGACATAATGTACGACCTTGGGTGTGCATATATCCTTCCGACAAAACGAGTTCATATTTTCCAATACAAATGCAATACCCTTTTTATTATGTGCTCATTTTTTAATTATACCTAAGACTTAATTATACAAACAAAACTACACTACAAGAAACAAAATAACTGAATGTATGCCGTATTCCAAACTAAATACACAAGCACAAACTCATCATTACACAACAACAACATTATTAATGCGCACATAGCTCCGCCCACATAAATTTGAACTTAGTCGCGCGCTAGACATAACTTTCGGAAGAAGATGGTCTTTTGGTCTACTTGAAATTGAAATTTGGAGTCATATTGTGAATTAATGCGCATTGCAACAGCTTTTCCATTTGATCTGGAATGAATAGATTTTGATATTTTTATCTATTCTACAAAATGTCGTGATTATGGACTGGATTTATCTGTGCCAATTCTACATGAAGTACATCGGATTTCAGCAGTGTATTGACATCTGCAAGTGTGTTTCTGTTCTGTCATTGAATGTTTGAAATCATAATATGGGAAAGATATAAAGTCTTTCAATTGCAATTATTAAACAGACGCTATGGAATATAATGTTTATTTCATTTTGATTGCAGTAAGGGATGTAATTGTACTTGGAATATAATCGAAATTACAGTACAATTTCGAAATATATAATCAAGCTTGAGAACCCATGATATGGCTCATGTAATTCGTATTTGCAGACCTAAGAAAGTACATTTTCCGGAAATTCAGGATGTGAAACTGACCGTTCGTTTTGCCATTCTTATTACCAGCTAAAGAAGACAGATTATATGGCGTCTATCTCGTCTAATTCCGAAACATTGTATCAAGAATGTTAATGCGGAAGGTGGCACAGCAGCTGGTATGTGGCAGTCCACGAAACATCTGCTTTAGTTCATTCAGAAACAAATGTAATCAACCAATACGTAAAGCGCCTACTAGGTGAGTGCACATGATTTACTTACAAAGCAGCTTCTAATACAATACTGGGCACACGTGAGTGCAATATGAAATGCGCGTGAGTGCAATATTATAAAATTTTGCACGATTCTGACAATTTAAAGTTAATGGAGAAACAAAATGAGCATATAATAAGCACGTTTACTAATCAGCAACACTACCAACAGACCCGTACCTCTATCTACTGACCAACAACCCTTCTTATTAACAAACCCACCTAACTATTAAACAACAAACAATTTAACTTATCATGAATCATTGTGGAATGGGATGTAAATCAGGAGGTGGTGTAATGAAAAACAATAACACACAGGGCAGACAAAACATTTTACACTTGCGTCTATATACATGCATCAGTGATTAAATGTTACATTCATGCTAGCGTAGAATGTAAGGAGATTTTCCCCCAACCTCATTGACTCCTTCACCTTCTAGCAGCTATATCCAAATTCAAAATGCAACATCTGTGCGACGGTGAGGTTTAGAAATGTTACCAATAGTTCATTAGTAAACGACTAAACGCAGCTGAGAACCAGATATCACGACCAGGAAGTCATTGCCTCCTGGCTCTGATCCACGATCGAATTTGATGCCTTTCAATGTCAAACTTGTGTTCGTTGCCAACGACGGCAGTGCTGACATCATCATAACTATTATTAAAATCCCTTGTAAGTTTCAAAACTTCAAAGTGTGATCTAATATGAAATAAACGAAGGTAATGAAAGGTAAAACAAGGTGTCGTATCAAAGTAAATTACACAAGAAACAATATAAACTGTTTCTTCAACAACAGCAGCAATGACAGGAAAATAAAACACCTCTCATCCCACAATGACAAGATTCGGAAAGCGGAGTAAGCCGTCATAACTTTTTGCTGTTTGTATGTGTTGATACATGGTCTAGCCGTTGTCTCGAGAGGTGTACACACTGAAAAAAGTGTGGTAACCTCAGTCCTCCCAATCAACAACGGCCTTTTCAGGGCCACATAGTTCTCTTCGACACATATGCACCACTAAAGCTATTGCCAAACATTATGTTTATTTATGAATGTTTATTTTCAAATGGTTTTCACTTGCACACTAAACGTAGACATCTATCTGCTCTCACTCGATTTGTGTGAAACTTATAGGTATGTTTTGCTGATCACACCGACCCTTTTAATGGGTGATAGCATGTAATTATGGTGTGAATATCTATGCCCTTTTCCCTCCTTACACACAAGGTTGGGTTTGCATGTATGTAGATATGAGTGGGCAATGACATTTCATCCGAGTGTTTTTAGTCCTAACTTTCTTTACTTCCTATTATACAACAAGTTATATCTATCTCTCTGTCTGTCGGTCTATCTTTATATCGATCTATCTATCTATCTATCTATCTATATATATATATATATATATTAACCAGAAGGATATATAAACATTTTCTAGTGCAAATAAAATGACACCGCTAACGGAAGTACATTTTCATTTACAATAATCACGCGTGGAGACTTTAATTCTTTCCGAGTTTGTGTGGTCTGTAACGGGGAAAAAAATGACAAGTTTCCTTCTATGGTTGATATTTTGAACTTAAAACTCAGAGTGTTTCTTTTGAGAGTGGATATTAACTACTCTGCATTCTTGATATGAATATCAAAAGGCTGCACTTTAGAGGTCGCTGAAAACAAAGTGATTAAATTTTCTCAATTCAAATTATCGATGTTGAGATCATTTATGGCCAATGTTAACCCGAGAGTATAACAAACCGTCGAATCCCGATAGTATTGCTAGTAGTAGTAGTAGTAATAGTAGTAGTAATAATAATAATAATAATAGCAGTAATAGTAGCAGTAGGTAGGTAGTAGTAGTGTGTTAAGATTTGTGTTTCTTTAAATACGTCTTAAGAGAAATTATTCCCTGGTACCACATAAAGCTTTTTTGGTTGTGATGCAGGCTTGGCATATTTTGGATGAGTGTGATGTTATTGGTTGCCACGCATTTCATAGCTATATTGTTCAGGGCATGGAACAAATACCCAGGTACAGCAAATTTCAATGTCAAGTACGTACTACACGTGCCCTCTGACACCGCAGTGTCTCTTGAAACAGGGTCATATTGATATTGGGTGTATGCGCCATTGGTGTACGTGTCTACGAAGATGTTGCCACCAGGTCCTCCTACCTCACCTTCACATATTAAAGGATGATCTGCCAGCATGAATCTGTTTTCAACGATTCCTCTGGACATTGTAAATTTTGGGATCCTGGTTTTTCTGTAGGGAGTGCAATATAAGAACTGTTACAAAGATATATAAAACATTGCTTAATTAACTGAGTGATGTTTTCATCCTTTATATAAGGCTGCCTTCATAACATAAACATTTTTCACTTTCTTTCTCTGTTGATGTAGCTTAAACAATTGTTTCAAAAATGTGCCAATATTACTGGTTTTCCACAGACAAAATCATTTTCAAAGCCATTACCGATAATGTACCTGTTGAAGATACGTCCTCAACTGCTTTACACGGTGCTTTCTAAGTAATATAATACTTCCTGCAACATGAGCATATTTAGAGTAGCCGAGAATATATTGGCTGGTATGGGAAGGCGAATTTAACAGATTGGAAGCTAAGTACCTTATTGGAGATATGCCACATTATATGACCAATGGGTGTATTTAAATGATTCCAATCCGTTTAGGTTCCAAACAAAATTAGAATACTCTACCTTCAATGTAAGTACCTCAAAGGTAATGATAAAGTCAAAATGAGGTACTTCAGAAAAGACTGTCCTTTGAAACACGCACATATCAAGTTGCACGAGTTTTTTTTTTTTTTTTTATTTTTTTTATTTTTTTTTATTTTTTTTTTTTTAAATTAATTCAAAACAATTGATGGGTAAGGAACATGAAGTTAAAACACACAAATGACGGAAGAATCAAAGTCTCCCCCCCCCCGTTACATTGCATTTCTGTCAATGAGTTACTTTCCTTCATATGCAAACAGACTCAAATAAATTTGGGTGAAACATATTTCAAAATATTCAGGATAAAATGAACTCTTAACATAAATTACCATCTCTCACTCAAGCTTGAACATTATACCAGAGAGACATACTATCTAAATGGCTAAATTACTCTTTGCACATTAATTTGCTGCCAGATCAGTAGGGTTTTAACCAGGGAGGATTTCAATGAAATCAATGTAAACAAAAGCGTTAGCAAAGTTAATAAAAGTGTCCGATAATAGTATTGCAAATATTAGATATTAATAATGTATTTTACACCAAATATGTCAGCATTAGCGGTAGGATTAACATTAAGATTCGAAGATACAAATGTCCAGTGAACATAATGATGGCATTATCCTTCCAAAATGACAGGGTTATTTCTATGATTTTCCATCACACTTTTTAAAATATGAATGTAGAATATTCTCATAGTTAATTTGAAGGAAATGATTTACTAAGGAATATCATACTAAGTCCCTTTTAAAACTATATTAAAAGGACAAAACAAAATTGTGCTTATTGTTTTCGGTTTTCGGAAGACAAAAAAACATTATGTGCTTGATGACAAATTATTAAGAGGAATTAAACTTCTGCTGAGTTCTCTTTAGATATAGTTAATGACACCAGCTAAAACTGTTGACAGGACAGAAGAGAAGAGTAGAAAACTTGCGCCAAATTATAAATCTAGCCGAAGTCTGCATGTCCCCAGCATTGCAAAAGTAGATATCTCGATCTCCACACGATACGGAATCAACTGTTAAGATAAGAAGATAATCGTTTCTCTACATCTCAGCTGTGCTAATACGTATCCCTGATATACTGAGCTTGGCTTGTTTGCTAAATTCGAACGTGGACAGAATTTGCTCTTTATCGTTTGCTGTTTTCTTTCTTGAAACGATGACGATGTCTTCAGACAACAGTCCAGTGACTGTGCAATTCGGTTGGGTTGCATCATTCACGTAACCTGTGTATTGATCAGTAGAGAACCAAACATCTGCGGAGGATAATATCGATATTATCAAATTGCACGTCTTGAACCTATGCCTAATGTATGCAATGAATGTTAAAAATACTTGTTCAACGCAGAAATAATACATACAAATATGCAGAGAATTGTTTCGGTCTTCATAGACATATATTAAAGTTAGAAATGATTTTCCTCTTTCTCACAAGAGTTTGAGTATTCATTTTCATCATCTCATCCCACGCTAAAACAAAATGTTCACTATCATTAAGTGTGAGAACTGTTATACAACGTCATTTCTACTTCTTTTATACACCGGCCAAGTGTATGTAGGTATAAAACTATATCATATACCAATGAAGTTAGACATAAATGGATATACCAAGTCGTCTACATATACACGTACTTTTAAAGAGTATCTTCTTATAAATGTCAAAAGTGATTGGTCTCTGATGTCTTTGACAACCTGACAGTGTTGCTTTGTATATCTGAACAGAGGTACAAATTGTACCATTATGATTTTGTCTTTATTGCACGTCATGTGTTAGATATGCATGAAGCTTGAAATTCCACAGTAATAGGATATTGGTCCGTCCTGGGTCATTTGGCCTCGTATCTTTACCTACCAAAAGTTTGAATTGTATTCTTGGCCTCTAACCTTCACCCAAGAGCACCTTCACGACGGCTCTCACATTTTTGTGAAAGAAACTAGAGCTAGCAGTTTGGATAATAATTGTTCCATTGCCCTGAAACTTAAGCAATATTATTCCTATGCGAGTGGTCGTCACACCATATATTATTGTTACAGAAAGGAGACGGGTGGGATTGAATCTCGCGAAAAAACTTTTCACAATTATGAAAAAGAGATTTTTATTTATAATGCAAATCAATCAATAACAAATCTGATATCATGCTCATGCATGTAAAGTCCAAATATGGACATAGCAAATTATAACAACGGATACAAGAAAATAAAATTGTTTCTAAGTGAAATCGATTAAAGCATGGAATTTCAACAGTTGAAGCCCAAGCGATTTTGTATGTTAACCGACATGAAACATATACACAAATATGACCGATGCATGGAACTATCAACTTATATCATCAATATGTGGCATTTAAAAAGTATACTTAACGTGTTGAATTCATCATTATATATGGCTGAAAAATAGATCTATAAACAACTGAGGTTCGTCAATATGAATTATAGATGTATGTGTGAATTTTACATGTATTGGCATTGAATTTGATTGAACTTTTGCACATATTGGTAACTATCCAATTTAAGTCTAAATACAATATACGATGGTATTTATCTCGTGGCATCCAGGTGACGAATATTATAGTTGCCAATTACACAGATCCCATCAAATGACGAAGGAACTTTCTAGATTCATCCGCTCCTCCAAGGCTGAAGAATGGTTCCTCCAGAACCTCGTATGCCGAGGACCTGTTGGTCAAAACCGCATTTCGCTTCTCAATTAAAAACCGGTACCGTCCTTTTAATCAACGTCACTACAGAATCCGAGTTACTCAAAACCTCAGAGGTCGGTCATTACATCCTGAACAGCTAAAATACAGTGACTGAGCAGTGCATTACTTGAGAAACGGTTAAGTATTAATAACATGAATATAATTTTTATTTATATGTAGTTCATATGGTGTTGCAGAATTTTTGTAGACCTGTCTATGTCCATATAATTTTGGTCTATATGATTTTCCCCATGATAGTTACTGTTAACAAGCTTTTCAGATTTGGATAAAATTTTGGGAATTCCAGGGCAGTTTATTGTGTTGCTGGTAAGTTGATATTTGCATATTAAAACGTGAGTGGTAAACAAGTATTTTCATTCCTGCCTTATGATCAGTCTCTGGGAATCTATTAAGCTTACAGTTGTTGTCACATGGAATTTGAGAAGAATGATTTATTTAATTTATTCATTGGAAATTACAAAATGCTTATTTACTTTCTGGCTAAGACGCTACTTTGGGATTATTGTGAATTCATTTAAAGATGTTTTATACTTCATCAATGATATATCATAACATTCAAGACTACTAGTCGGTTAGAATATTCAAGACTACTGGTATATCGGGATATTGAAGGGTATTGGATATCATTCGCGACATTTTATGTTATTGCACATCGTACAAGGATATTTAGGATAGTCTGTGACTTAATTCATTGTCAGTGTTTTATGAAGTTTTCACTTTCAATTTTAGTAAAATAAAACGTTTGTTGAACTTTACCTATCTTTTTGTTCTCACTTCAATCATTGGGTTTATTTTATAAGGCGTTCAGTAGAAACAGAAATTGAGGGCTCTTCGAGGATCTGAATTTCTTGAAAACGTTTCAGAGAAATTCAAATTGTATTTGAAACTTAAACTGACATTCTTTCGGAATTTTTGTTGTATGTTGTAAACATTGTTTTAATCTCACACATTCATTTGATAAATCTTTAGTGAAACCAGCAAATATTCACAGTCTTATCTAAAGTCAAGATCTTTATTTTAAATCCTACCCAAAAAGAGATAGAAATTACGAAAAAGGGAGAGGTTATTTTTAGCTTGCATGGCGACCTGTCTCGAGGAAAAGCTCCTTAACAAACAAGATCTAACAAATGTTTTGATTTAGTATTTGGTGCACAATAAAATAATGTTTGGATAGCACTGCTTTGGGCTGGATTAGTAAATCTG
>JAECUM010066052.1:0-16118 GCA_016617855.1 Megalonaias nervosa | reverse complement strand
ATTTCTATTTAACTTAGGAATTTGTTCCTTTTATTCTTTGACAGGCCAGATGCCAAGGACGGAGAATGTTTTGTAGCCTCTCTTTTGATGATAGATTTCATGGAGAGATCAGGCAATATTGACATTATAGGAATTATCGAGGCGATGAGGAAAGAAAAGCATGATGTCATCGATACTTTTGTTAGTATATCAATCCTTGATTGCTGCTCTTGTTTAGGAATTTTACATTGAGCAACGCAAACCTTTGTTTTAGTTCTTCATGCAACGTGAAAACAAAAATGTGAACACATAAAATTTCTGTGCTGATTCCGGCCGGGGCAAATCATCATACGCCACTTTGAAAGTTCGGTCATTGGTTACTAGTTAATAAAAAATGCTGATGATAGTTTTAGTACAATTAATTTCCGAAGTTCCGGAACTTGTTGACTTTGGAGAATTATAAACAAATGTGTCCGTTTTATCAAATGTTAAGACTCACTCGCATTTGCTATATTTCAGGACAAGTTCAAATTTTGTCACGATGTTATGTTCAAGTGGATTGTAGATGAGGAGAACAAACGTCGAATCGGAGCTGTAACAGCGATCTCTTAATAGCAGAACCAAATATATATTTTGGAGTACTCCATGACAGAATCATAGACGCAATGTTACTTTAATATGTACTGAATACAGCCTACACATTCTTTCCATCATTTCCATCATTGTATCATATTTCTCAGGCGAAGTTTTACTTTATCGTTTAGTTTTTAAAGAAATTAAAAACCCTAAAAATAAAAAAACTACGAGCGACCAGTGTCCTTTCCTTTTGTTTAAAAATATACGTTGACCTTCTCGAAAATCAAAATGGTCATTAAATTACTTCTAACGATCAAGCTTTCCCTCTTTTAAAAATCAAGCATGGATCTATCCGAAGTTATCGCTTAATAAGATGTCACGTTGTGTGAGAAAATTTGCTAAAAATTCTTGCCTCATATTTACAAATATCTTGTGATAGAATTCGTAATTCAGAGTACTTTGGGTAATGTCTATACGGGCTATATAATATTACGACGTTAGACCGATTCTAAAACAAAGAAACTACCTGTCCGTGACTTAGCCATTGCGTCACAGTCAAGTTCCCGGTTAATTAAAAGATAACCTTGCCGCGGTAGTGAGAAACTCTGTTTGTTCTGTCATCAGGCAGTGATGTCACCGGTTGGCTGAGGCTTAGAGACCGAAAAACCCGACACTATAACATGTCAGTGATACTACCCTAGGCAGTTTTCAAAGAGGCCACGGGTATCTAATCGGAGCTAAGATAGTCACATTTTGGGCGGGTTTCTCACAGCCAGATATTAACCTGTTACATTCATTGTGGAAGAATCAGTACAGGTTTTGACGTGACTAAAACAACATTTCGGTCCTCCGAGAGCAAATTGTGCACTCGTAAAAAGAGCGAAAAAGTGGGTTCTAGAAAATTCGGACGAGATTTGGAACAAAGGATTCTGAGGTAGGATATCTTCACTCTGTGTCGTAAGATTTATACGTTATTATGTTCATTTAATTTAGTAGAAATTTAATCTTCTATGTATAGCTGAATTATGAAAATGAAGTAACGTGGCGTAAAGCGAATTATTAATATTCAAGATTAATGTATGTATGTTGTTAGGATAGAATCGAAGTTGATGGTGTAATCTGTTTCGATGTTGCCTCGTGGTGTATAACTGAATTTAATAATGAATAGTGTTAGAACTTGTACTTGTTTGTATTTGAATATGTATTTGTAGATTATGCAGAGTTAGGCAGAGTTAGCTTTATGCACGTATAATTAGGCATTTTTATATGTGTATGTGTCTTTTATAATTTGTAAGGTAGGAAATGTGTAGGAATATTGTTGGTTTTGATAGTTTACTATCTATAGAATTAGGGATATGTGTGTATATATCAGAAGTCGTGATATTATTGTTGCCGTTATAGCCTTTATTATAGAGCAAGCGTGAATGGAATATTTAGATGTGAGTGTATGCGTTGAGCTAATGATTTAATTGCCATTATGTTGATGAAAGGTCTATGAGAGTGTGTTAATTCTCGTGTGATTGAGCAAGGAGACAAAATTGTACGTCCCTTCTAATCCACAGGAAGTTTTCCGGGTGGGATAGATCGCCACCCGAACATTAGAGAGTCAAGAAGAAGTGGAGAGCGGGAGAATTAGGCGGCTGTGCGAAGGAGCAGGACCGGAGAACGGAAACAAGAGTACCGGAAGTACCAAATCTCGATACAAGGCGGAAGTTGCAGATGAGTAGAAGGGACACGGGAAGGAAACACTGTCAAGTTTAATTTCGTGTGATGAAATAACTGGCAATTTTGAATAGGTCTTTGTATTGATTTAGAGAAACTGCGTTGAAAAATTGTCCTGTAATTGTTGAATACCGTGATATAGTTTATTAAATTGTTATACGTTTCACCTTATTATTTTTATATTTTATACACCTAGACCGTAGGCCTTACTAACTGGGGGCTCGGAGCTAATTAATCTTTTAACTGTCCGTCCTTCTCCGGTGTTAGTAATAATACCGTTGGCGGCACGTGATATAAGACATCCGTGTTTGTTGTCCATTTGCCCTATAAGAATGTTTTGTTTCGGTCGCACATGACCCTTTCTCATTGGATCATTTTTATAATGAAGCCAAGACAACATATTCAGTATGATTATTGCAATCCAATTCACACAAGAGAAAGAAATAAACGATTGTTAAGGACTGAGTTGTTTCTTTTATGCTCAAAAAATCTTCTGTGCATAAGTATTAGAAATAGATAATATATACACTTCAGTTTCATTCCTTAGAGTTAACTAAAGGGAAAATGTAGTATTGCTAAACGTTAAGACTGAAATATACAGAAAAGTTATAAAACTCGCATAGTTCAAGAACAAAGTAAAATCAGAAAACGTGTTGAAAATCCTCTAAATAAAGTCTAAAGAAGGATAGTAATCTAGGCCTGAATCATGACATAACTACAAAAACAGAAAGGTAAAACCGTCTAAAGAGAAATTTGACTAGTAAACGACACAACACAGTTTCCAAAGACAGACCTTTAAGGCGTGCGTGATTTTGGTAGTTTTCTTATATAACGCATTCAAGAAGCCAATGAATACAAATTATATATCTAATGAATATAGACATATATATGTAAAGAATACAGACAGCCTGATATACATTATTATTACGTTTGGCTTACTGGAATATTAACATATATTTATGTTAAGGAATACAGACGTGGAAATCTGTGGATCGAGAGAGAAATATTTAATCTGCATGAAATAGCGAACTTGAAATAGTCTACAAGACCCCCAGTCTTTATAATGGTGTGTATAAACATTTCATGGGATTTTTCTCCAGTGTTAAAAGAAATTAATGAGATAATGATATAAGGCTGAAAATATCTGGCGAGACAAGGGTCAAAATGTAGATACATATTTTGTGATCTTTTTTTTATATAAAAGTCTATAGCAAGTTTCTTAAGCAGACCAGTCGAAAGACATGAGTAATCAAATTGTACGCGGTAAATTCAGAGATACCAACGATTTAAAAGATATTAATATACACATGACATTCGTTATTTGCTTTATTAAAAGTGAAATAGCAGTTTAAGTTACTTAAAATACCGACCGCGTTCTCCGAGGAAAACGCAATTGAATTCTAGTAAAGACAAGTAGAGTTATCGTTCTTAGCATCACAATGTGGGTACCATTCTACACTGGGCACCTAGCATTGTTTATCCCAGATGAAAATAATGTATCTTAATGTCACCTTACTTGCAGGAGAACTTTGTAGATATATTACCGCATTAGATAGCTTCAAACATACGCACCCACTGCGGCTTTATCTAACACTCCTTTCTTTAACACGCTGTTTCGAAACTATTTTAGGAACACACACACGCACACACACACACACACACACACACACACACAACAATACTAATACTACTACTACTAAAAGAAAAACTGAAAATGAATGGAAATCGTTTACATTGCTAGGTTTCCTACTGGATGTCATATAAATTGAATTTGGGCTTCAAACACAATCCTTAAATTTGATATGGAAGTCTAAGATCAGTCATTGTACTTTTAGATATGTATTGACACGATTAGAATGCTATATACCTTACGTGTATCATTCGCTGTTATGTAATATTGAAAATGATAGAATATTTTATTCGGAACAATTAAATCCAAAGAAAGGTTCTCCACGTCCTGGTACAGATTTAGCAAAGATAACGTTGTCTAGCATGGCATTTTAGATAGTCTGAGAAAGGAGGCAGGGAGTACTAATATTAGAACAATTGGGGCTCTCGAAATCTAGTTTTCGTAGAGAGATATATGCTTGTTCTCAATCTTGGAATTTGTTCTCGGCAGGAAAATGAAAAACATAAAAATAAAAATTAAACCCGCAAACAAAATAACAAAATAAAAAAACTAGGTCTCTCCTGCATCAGTGCTACACGTTAGTAGTAAAAGTGCTTTTATGCACCAATGATGCCACCGTAGAGTGTAAGGAGGTTTCTGGCCCAAAACCCTATTTTGAATCTGACGACCATATGATTTTTACCCATTAAATGCCCCCCATGCTAGTCGAAACAAAATACAAAAACAATTTTGTTGAGACAACAACATTTATTTCATTATTTGATTACCGATTCGGGGACATGTTATTGATCATCATCGTCGTCAAACAAAATATGGTTTGATCCACTAACACCCCTTATACTCTACTACTATATATTTCGCACAATATTTTGCTTGAAATTGCAAGCAATTTATATTGTGTTTTGTCGTGATACTTTTACCGTCTCAGCGTTTGCTATTATATATCTCTCATCATCATAACATAACTAATAGAAATTATTTTTTCCGCTGAGGAGAAAATCAGGTTCTAACATTTTCATAAAGTTTCCATACGAAATTATTGTCTTGCCAACGTAGCATTTTTTTTTTAGGTCATCATCGGCTGTCATTTTTGTATATTTGTTTTGCGATATCGGATTGTAAAGATTTTCAACAGTTTTAACAAGCTCTTTTATGATCAAAGAAAGTTTATCAAATTATTCTAAATAATTTTTACAAACCAGAGACAACTTGAACTTATTTCTAGTTTTGAAGCATGTGCCATATTTTTTGTTGTTAATCACAATCATCATATGATTACCCTGGAATAGAATTCTCTTCATCTTTAACGTGGCATCTTCCACCGTAATATCTTCCATTATATTTCATATTTCGCATAAAAATTTACCGAAATACTGTTTTTTTATATTTTACAACTATGTTTGGTGTCATATCAGCTAACATATCGTATTTTACTCGAAGTTCCTGTATCAGATCCAACATTATAAACTTTTCACCTCGGAGATAAGCTCGAAGTTGATTAAATATTTTATAATAAGTTGCTATTGCTATTTTACTTGGAATATTTTTGCTCTCATATTTTGGTTCTATTCTTTTGTTGATCCCTAATAATACAATACCTGCTCCGGATACTATTAAAAGTAATGGATTTGTTGTTCCTCCTGCTGATGCTAGTCCATCTGTTGTTAAAACAATTGGAACAAGTTTAGCACGCTTATGATTTTACTGTAATATTTTCTTGTTCGTCTGACACAGTACTGTTTTTTTTTATGATAGTACCTGTAATATTTGATTAGCGCATTGTTGTCATTGTCTGAGAGTCAAGATGAAATATTATTGAAGTTGATCAAATTTTTTTTGGTCATTACTGATCGGAGCTAACAAAGTTTAGTCAGAAAATTATACTATTATGTATTCCATCTATAAAATATTTAAAATCGTTATTTGCTGGGCCATTGATAAAATAGTTATACTTGTCAAATACATCAGATGATGTATCGCTGTACCTTGGATCCGAGAGAATGTCATCTTTAAAACCTCTGATAGGAGGATCAAATAATTTTACTGATATATTAACGTAACTGACACTGTGATGATAAATATCATCTGTTTCATCGATGTAATAAAGAATAATGCTTAAATCTTGTAATCTGAGATTTTTGAGTTGGATATGTTGATTAAGGATTGTAAAAGATGTTATGAAACTATCGTCATATTCATCATTCATTTTTAAATTATTTCATTAACAGGTAGGTTTATATATGCTATAATAAGATTTTTGTTATTTTTATATTTTTGTTCCGTTAACAAATTTTTAATCACTTTTTCATAGTTTTTTAATATGATTTCTGACGCATGTCGGTGGTGATATCAGGTACATTATAAATTACGTCGCCGATAAAATTATTAACATTTGTTGCTTCATCAAGTGTCTGATAGAATATATTTTGATCAGAATCACTGTAGGACTCAATTCGAGACTCAATATCAGATACTGCTTTAACGCGGCGTTTATTTGATGAGGAGAATATTTTTTATTATCATCATTTGTTAACGAGTCAACCAATATAAGATATGAAGTTTCTAACAGGTTCGCATCAGCACGATCATCTGCTACTTCCATCAATTTTTTTTGTCATAATAGTCCATCCCAAGTACAATAAATATTCTGCGTTTAGGAAATATATCTCTTAGCTTACGATTTTTAAGGAACTTGTGTTTCTTTGTTTCAGCTAGTTTGTCAAGCTCATCATGAATCCTCTTTAATCGATCATGTTGTGGCTTTTTCCACCATGAAAGTTTGTTTTAACAAGATTGGATCTGTCAAATCAATAAAAAAAATTCTTTGTCTAGCTCGAGCAACATTTTATTGAACAACAACTCAGCACTTAATTGTTGTTCCTCACAGTCGCTTGGTGGACAGTATTTACTGATAAAATCAGTCTTTGATGGCATCGTTTTCTGAGGGCCTCTCATACATGCTACTCTAACAAAATTGTCTTCGTTTTCGGTTAAATTGGGTGATTTTAGTATTGAACTTTTCATCGCTGAGATTGCATTTGCCACCGCAACTTCTCTGGCACCTCCTGGGTCAAAATGATCAACGTCAGCTATTTTTATTTCTTTCTTTTGATCGAGTATAAAATTATAAAACTCTTTTAAGACTCTGATCGACGGAGGACCAACATATATTTATAAACTCTATCTACACTAAATCATCAATCGCGTACAAATGAAACACTGTCAAACCCGGGTAAGGACTTTCTGCGTTGACAACATATATCCGAAAGTAAAGATATTTATTAACCGTGTTAGCATCAGCGATAGTAAACTGTTGACTCGTTGAGATATAAACACCTGTTGCGCCGTAGAGAGCTATCCAAGTGGTATTATCAAAAGATCCCTCTAATCTCAAGTTGTATATGCGCCAGACATCAGCCGTTACTCGTCCTCGTAACTGAAACTTCCAAATTGCAACAGCTGCTGCAGATTGTATTTTTGTGCCAAAATTGGTTGTTTCTCCATATGTTATCCACTCGGGACCTTCAGATATGACTCTGTTAAACGCAAAAGCATAATTTGGATAGTTTCTAGGATATTGTGTTCATGCCGTCAATGTAAAATCCCAACGATTATCCGTCGAATCAACCAGATGTGGACTGTAACCAACATTACTGCGAGCTCGTTTTCTGCTGCCAACAACAGCACTATCAACATATAGTTTAATTACAAGATCTAATGTTGCAACATGCACATATGTTGGCGTTATGTTATTTGCTACTTTGTCGATGGCTCCTGCGATTGTACCTCCGGTTCGTTTAACATAAAGAGTATCAGCTGATGTACTTGCAACGGCAAGAGAATTATTTGCCGCCGCGTCGACATAAGATTTATTTGTTAGATGAAATGGAGATACTGGATAATAAGTTGTTGTTATCTTGTTTGATCCCATGTTTATCGTGCCTGTCATCGTGTCCCCGGATTTTGCTACTCGTAGTGCGGTATAACCGGTGATCATGCCATCAACGTTATTTATATGTCAGATCCGATGTTGTTGTCGGAAACGAAGTTGATGTTATCTTGTTGACGCCCATGTCAAGAATACCTGTTATTGTATCTCCTAATTTAATAAAAAAATTTTGTCTGACACATTTTACGTTTGCTACCCAGCTATCGTTGGACAGCGGAGTATTGTCCTGTAGAGTATTGTATATCACTTTACAACCCATGTCTAACGAACCTGTCATTGATCCTTCAGCAAGTTTTAAGTACGCTGTCAATGATCCTGTCAGCTGATCATAAGATATTGCGCCTGATTCTCCACTCGGAGTAAATTCTGTTGGTAGTCCTGTTATGTTACCGCCGTTGATAAATGAAACAGTAACTGGCACAGAATCACCAGATTTATTTATATTTAAATTTGCCACTATATTGAGCCGGCTTGAGTAAGATTCTGATTAGATGGAGGATAGGTTATTTCCAGGTTTATTATTTATTTACCTGTCATGTTGATGGCATCGGTCATTATCCCGCCAGCAAGTCGAAGTTTATCTGATACTGCTGTGGTTAGTTGATTATAACTAACAGCTTGTGTGATGTCAGCGCTGTTTAACGGATATGATGTACTTAGACTTGTCATCCTGTTGTTGTTCATGTTGATGCTGCCAGTCATTGTTCCACGGGTAAGTGAAAGTTTTTCAGATACAGCTGTGGTTAGTTGATTATAACTTACCACCTGTGTGTTATTTACGTCGACAGGAGGATATGTTGATGCTAGATCTAACACTCGTTGTCCGGACATGATTAGATTGCCGGTCATTGAGTCACCGGATCGTTTAAGACAGTTTGTAAGATCAACCTTTGTTGTTGTTATTCTTTCAGTAGATGAACCACGTACTAACGTACCAAATTTTGTATAGTAGCTCATTTTATTGTACGCTGCTGAGAAAAGCTTATGTTAATGTTATATAAAATAAGCATAATAAACTTTGATACCGATCGAGTAATAAAAAAGAAACACAATTTTGAGTTACCGGATTGTCATTATCTGATAGTTGGACGAACTGGATCTGGCAAAACTAACTTGTTAGTGAACTTGTTGCTGAACGACATATGTAACTATGATAGAGAATACATCTATATAATCAATCCGCAGCAGGACAAGTACGAGTTGTTGAATAAGTGCAAAGAAAAACTAAAAAATTAACTTGGTACCGGCGAAGATATATTTGTTATAAGAACACCTGAAAATCTTGTTCTTGTTGCAGAACTGGACTCGGATGAACATAAGATTATTGTATTTGATGATATTCCGTTGAGCAGTGCTGAAATGAACAAGATTAAATTTTATTTCTCATTATCAAGAGACCAAGGATGTAATGCAGTTTATCTTACCCAGGGGTTTTATAACGTTGAACGTTTTATAAGAAGAAATACGGGTTGTGTTATACTGTTTAACGGACTTATCAATATTGATGTTCAAAGCATATCGCGAGAACAATGCGGTGATGTTTCCAGAGACAAATTTGCTGAGCTTTATCATGAGACAGCTCATGGAAATCACGATTTGTTCTTATTCAGTAATCTTGGCAGAGATATCAATCACATGTTTCGACGTGGAATTGATAAGCTGTATACACTGTGAAACAGTATAAAATTAATATGTGTTACTAACAATAATGGACAAGGCGCGGATAGATCTTCTACAAAAATACGTGGCAACAAGATGTGCATTTAAAAAAAAGTTGAACAAGAACGTGCTGGACAACAACAAACAGCAAAAGAAACCGAAAGACTCTTCAACCCGATCACTGTATCTGTACTTGGCTATCAACTCGGTGTTGATAAAGCATCACCTGTGGATATAGAAAAATTAAAAGAAAACGGTTTGCGATGACTACTTGAAGAACAACAAAAGAAAGTTGCTGAGAGTATTGTTGAGCGAATTGGTGATCTTGATGCAAGACAAGCTAAGGTTTTACAAACAATGAAAGAAAAAAATTAGTTATTTAATAAGCAAATTAGAGAACAACAAGAAAAACCAAAGATCTTTGAGGAAGTTAAAACAATAGTTGAAAATTAAAAAAGCACTATATACAGAAAAATTGATCTTTTAGAATAGTTTGCCTTTGAGGTTAAAAATAAAGATATTAATTTTAAAAATACAAAGAAAAAAAAATAAGATCATGGACTAAAAATTCCTTTTTAAAGAATTTTAACAGTGCAATACAAAAAGTAGATGAGGCTAACAATGGTTTAGATTTTGCAACGAAAATTGATGATGTTGAAAAATATTATAAAATAGTCCGACAAGGTGCTGTTGCTAAGATATAATTAGAAGATTTTGTGTTGCTAAGATATAATTAGAAGATTTTGATAGAGTTGTATGATCTGAAAAATGTTTTATAGCTACAAAAAAATTCAAACAATGGCGAATGAAATAGAAGATGAGGATTTAAATAAAATAGAAAAAACAAAACGAGCAGCGAAGTATAGCATACAATCAATAATTTGATGAATATGAGAAATTCGAATCCTCAAAATCAGGTGATGGATTAAAGATCTTTAACTCAGCCGCTAATATCATTGATCGACTGATGCTGCTAATCTCATCGAAGGAAGCCGGAAACACGAGAATACAAATAAGCAATGAAATAGTTGAGATATTTGATCATCTTAGATCAAACGGCTCTTTAACGACAGATGACTATTATGTGTTACACAGCGATCTGATTCGCTAACGGAAATCCTGGGTTTAGAAAACCCCATGTTCAAAGAACACCGGGTTTATTGCTTTTATCTGTGAATAACAAATAAAAGTGTCCTCGATGACATTGTTATTTGACTCATCTCAGACAACATTGAACAGAGCAAACTCTTCCGTCCTTTTATAACCCTATTATTGAACTTGTCTCTGGGATGCAAGCGTCACCGACGCAATTCGAGATAGGATTAGTATCAGCTACTGTTTTGCACTTTATAACAAACGTG
This sequence comes from Megalonaias nervosa, assembly GCA_016617855.1. Classification (NCBI taxonomy): domain Eukaryota; kingdom Metazoa; phylum Mollusca; class Bivalvia; order Unionida; family Unionidae; genus Megalonaias; species Megalonaias nervosa. The sequence goes on along the minus strand of JAECUM010066052.1, from coordinate 5,242 downwards.
AAAACACACATCAATGAAAATTTTGCATTCGGCATAAACACCAATGGCGTCAAGGGGTGGAAATCTGTTGAGATACCACAAGGCGCCTACAACGTAAGAGATATCAACAAAACAGTAAAATATCTTATAACCACTGGTAGCAGTGGTATATGATCTGCACGACTTGCAATTCCTTTCGTACAAATGCACGGCTGAGAGTTGTGGTACACCAGGCGACGATGGCCCCAATCGGTGACTGTTGGTTGTCTTGGAGTATCAATCCATTCCGAAATCTACGGACCATACTGGGTTAGTGGCATGACGTTGTTGACCGCCTTCCAACCCTGCAGGTGCACGCAAATACCGAACAAACGTGTCTTCGAGCGGCTCTAACGGTAATGGCTGTGAAATCATTTTCTGAATAACAGTGACAGTCTTTTGTCGAATCGCATTGGCTGGTTTTAATGCCTTCGTGCGTGTGACTTCATTGTTTCTTGATGCTGTGACTGATGGAAGTCGTGGTGCCCATCCCTGAGACTGATCTGGCCTCATCAACACCTATTGTGCATACTGATGGCCGAATAACCGTTCTGCAAGGGTGAGATTAAATCGTTCCACAATAGCTTGGTCGTGATGTACACTGACATTTCCGACGCATGTTGATCTTGTTGAGAGTAAAGATTTGAAAAGCTCTGTTTTCAACGTCATCAACTTATTTGCACAAGCCACACCTACATTAGTCAGGCGTGGTGAACGGACCGTGTTTCCAAACTCAGTTCGTGCACTAATCATTGGCCCTGTTCGATCCGGTAAAACACAACAGTTAGTGAACATGGTTTTGGGATCGGTTGTACGTGATTGCGCCATCAGCTGATGTACGACCGTGTTATAATGTTTCAAAAGTGGTAACAGCACTGAGAAGAATTTGTTGTTCACCATCAACTGACAATTTGGATGCAAACAAATACAATCTTGTGGTGTACTTTGATGTGATAGTTGAACATCAAGTCAATCCCGGGTATATATTTTCACGAGGTCAGCACAAAACATTGACGTCCTTTATTAGACTCAGCGATACGCCTATGTGCCAAAAGTGATCCCTGACGATTGTAACATATTTCGTGGCATTGACACACATAACCTTGGAAATATTTATTGATCTTGGTGTGCTACCGACCACAAGTGGGATGAATTTCTTTTTTTGTGTGGATACTTTCGGATCCGTATAGTTTTCTCACCATTGATTTGACTGGTGCAACACACAAGTATAGTGCTGGGATGCGTCAATCTAGCAATTAAAACACAATTACATAAAACGTGTTCGGTAGTGATAGTATAGAAAAGTATGAAAAGCGATACCTTGAAGCTGCTCGGCAATACCTAGAATTACTTCGGAATGTGATAAGAGGCAGCAAGAAAGTCAAAGATATGTTGCATGCCCGACAGACTGCATGAGAAGATCTCAAAGCGGGGTTTGAATAAACGTTTGCGGGGTTGAATGAACCCACAAACGAAATTGCCGAGGCCACCAAAACAACCTTACAACAACATCCTGAATCCGAATTTAGCTTAAAGGAAGGACACATACAGTGGCTAGACGAACGAATGGAAAGGTTGTACCAGGAACAACGTGCTTCACCAAATGCCTCCACCAAAAAGGGAAACGGTCTAACCAAACGTGCAGAGAAGGAACAAGGCAAACGACGACGTATAACACTACTTTTCGAAGAGTTCGCTGTAAATGAGGAAGAGAGAATGTAAAGATATGGACGCACACATGATGAAGAAAAATATCAGAGGTGGATAAATGAAAAAGAAAAGAAAGGAAGCGACTTTTGGGTGCTTGCACTCCGTGGGCTTTGTTACCCAAATGACTTTGAGGATCGATTGCAAATACTCGTGGGATCAATCGGTGTGGGCAACAATGTACCTGAAGTCATTAATGAAGCCACATCGATTTGTCAGCGGTTGCTCACTACTAATCTTATTAACGGACACTCCTGTTCTGCGTTAATGCATGAACTTGTAGAAGATGTTCATGATATATACATCACCGATGATGAGTTCTAAATCGAATGAGATTGTGCGTTGGAGATTCTACGCGTCTTATGTGAAATCTATGCTGCAATGCAACATGTGGTTGTAATTACAGCCCAGAGCGTGACCGCAATGATCAGCATCTCATCCAAAATACCAGGATTCAGTGTGACTTTTTCTGCACCTAACAGCTGCGGTACCACGCACACTTGAGATCGCACTAGCGTCGTTGCGAGTGTACTACATTTGGCCTAATATCCGATCCGAACCATTTGGTGGCCTGCGCGCGAATAACACATTTGTCTTCAGCAGACATAGAACTGGCATACTATTGATCTTCCCTCTGGCACGTATGACACAGAATCGATCAACGAGGAAATTCTACTACGAATTTCGGTGTTTACTGGAAATGACTCTAAAATGTCTATACGTAAACATGAGTCCACACTCAATTCGGCCATTGCCATAGAATCTCAAACGTAATCGGTTATTATTGCACGTAGTCAATAAGACCAGTGTTAGGTTGGCCTGGCCACATTTCAGATTATAAACGGTTATTGTGTGTGAGATATCATATAGCGCCTGACATTGTTAGAATTTCTTAAACTACCCATGTTAATTTAACCTGTGACGCTCTCAGTGGTAGTTACGAAAGCAGGTCGGAAACGACAGGCGTAGTTGTTCATGGTTATATTCTGTTTCGGTTTTCGCCAACCGTGGAACCAGTTGATTTGATATATCTTACGTCGTGGATCAAGACGGGCACGTGATTGATCTGTGAGGCGGAACGTAATGATACAACTGTATATTAGAGCTCCACCCGACATTTAATAAAAAGAACAGTGACAATCGTGCGTGGACTTGTGAAACGCATTAGCGTAGCAAAGGCGAAAACACCGGTGCACATGGCGGAAATGGACTCGGTGATGTTGTTTGTGGATTATTTGCAAGTGCACCCAAGAACTTACAGCCATATCATCATTAGCTGCACCCACTGCTGAGCAATGCGAGTTGTAGGCAGTATTAAATTCGTGGAGTCTCATTGCAATTTTCTTGCGCAATTCCTCTCATTTACATATTTGGGTTTCGTAGAGATGTTCGCTGGGTGATTTTTTAGAAACAAACACATAGTTACTTAACTCGTAAAAGTAACAATTTAGCGTGGTGCAGCAGCTACTGATGGTATAGTTTTATTACAAACATTAACATCGTGGGTGCCTGTGTTCTCTGCTTCGCTTTCTACAGAATCACGTTTGTTGCCATTTATGCAATCGAGAACCACTTCAACGTGGTCGTTTCTCGCGCATACTACAACCGCACACTCAACTGCTATTCTGGGACAATTTACTTGGCAAATAAGTACCCAAAAAAGTCTTTCTGCTCCGAATCATGCGTTGTGGCGTTTCAACTTAGAAATCAAGACAAATGTTTAGTCTCATGGTAAAATGTTATTTGACGTCTTAAAAGTGACTTATGTTTCTTTGCGGTCAAAAACCTTCTGAAAAAATTCGGTTTAACTTTACAATCAATCATAATGCATCACAATCTGTGGGCGTATATGGGTCGGTATCGAAAAGTTGACACTGGTTTGCAGATTTCCCAGCAAAACGTCATGACACTGTACCCAGTTTACTACATGTCACTGGAACACATGGTAAGCAACCATTGTTTCATTCCACTGTGCCAGTACAAGCACGGTTGGACGGTCCTATATGCGGTCATCTTGTTATTGAAACATTGCGTGGGCTGGAAGTTTCACCGACCCCACCAAAAACTTATTTTTTCACATTAAATACGTGGAATATTTTACAAAAGTTTCTATTAACATTTACGGACCTCACTCGACTGGACGACACTTTCCTGATGTGGATTTGAGCCATGTGCCACATAAACGGATTTCAATGAATTTACGAGTCGTGTTGTTGTTGGTGTCGATCCAGGTGAGCTTGTGAGTTTTGAAGAACAAACACGTAAACTAAAATATCAAACGTGGGCATTGAAGATATTATTGCCAAGCTTAAAGGCGACTTTGTGGAAAAAATCTGGTTCAGCTCACTGACAACCGCGGAATCAGAAACAGTGGCGTGTCGTTTGCAATTATCGAAAACTATCTTGGTTCAGATAATATTGCAGCAAGACAATACGTCGAAGAAAAAATCGCTCAGGTGCGCTAACCACCAAGTGTAGTAACTTCATGGTACCAAACTTTCGGAATATTAGCTACAGAAGGTGAGAAACTAGCTGAAGACGCATCCCGAATAACAAATGATGGTCTTGGTTTCCTTTCTGGTGGAAATAGTTTTGATACACCCAAACCTCGCATTTTAAAGATGCGAGAGTCTGGAACGTACTTGTTTATCTTAAATGGAAGTAAAGGTACGTGAGGTCGAATTGGATTGTGGATAAATAGCAAGCATCCCGCTTTTTTACAATCCCCTTGATCATAAGTATGTTCCATTAGTATCATGAATTCAGAAACTGGACAGTTTAATTATAAATTCTTACAAAGTTGAATTATACTCATCATTAATTACCTGAGAAGAAATTCAATCCGAAAGAACCAACATTAATCTGGACAGATGGTTAACAGTCTTTGGTGTTTGTGTTTACATTTTTTCTGTATGCATAAGTAACCGAATCTGACGGCGGTGATGAAGTTACAGAATTCACCGTCAGGATGCTGGACCAGCTGACCGCGGATGGTAATATTGGTAACACTTTTATACCACTTCTCGAGGAATATCTACTTCAGAATGGCGTTACCAAACTCTCGTATGAATTGTCATAGAATTTTGGTAAGGGTCAAGTAGAAATTGCCATTTGGAATAACCCTGATGTACCACAACTAACTAGTGGTCGGTTCGGAATCATCGTCCAGGCACACGCACCAAAGCTGATTACAGCAGCAGATGAAACACCTTTCCGTGATTGTTTCTGCAGTGAAGTAGCATTCACCAGTGTATCCACTTCGGTTATATGCACCATAGACTATATTACACCAACAATGATTCAGCTGAAAAACAAAACGATATCGACTGTTATTCAACAAAAACTCCCTTGTTCGGGTAACATATATCGGTCAAAGATGATGTGAAAGGTTCTGGCGTAGACGATGTGTTGTTATATGTGAGGGTTGCCAAACCGCTAGAACGCACTACCGCCGGAGATTTAAGTATTCCGAATAAATTTTTATTTTTTTATTTTATTTTTTTTCTTTATAATCGCA
>JAECUM010066049.1:0-19102 GCA_016617855.1 Megalonaias nervosa | reverse complement strand
TCTCTCTCTCTCTCTCTCTCTCTCTCTCTCTCTCTCTCTCTCTCTCTCTCAGCCCAGGTCGTAAAAGAACCCACCTTACCCATCCAATGGAAAATGAATTCTAAGAACCTATCGGATCGCTGCATCCATTGAGAAACAACATCAAATTAGTAACAGGTCTATAATAATAATAATAATATTATTATTATTATTATTATTATTATTATTATTATTATTATTATTGATGATCGTAAACACCTATTTATAGTTCCTATGCAATCTACAGGCACTATTAATATCTTAAAATAGAACCTATATTAGTTTACCCAAAAATTAGCTGTAAAATATTTTCGTTATATATAATCACTACAATTTACAGTCATCATTATTATCATCGTCGTCATCATCATCATCATCATCATCATCATCATCATCATCATCATCAATCCCTTAACCTAAGAGGTCATTGGGGCACCACAGTCGACTTTACAACCAATTCTCTCCATCTTTCCCTGTTCTCTACATCCCTTTGGGAATCTCCAAATCCCATGCCTGTCCACTCCTTAATGTTGTCTTCCCAACTCTTTTTCTGTCTACCTCTTCTTCTGCACCCTCACACTGTGCCTTGCAAGATTGTTTTTGCCAGTCCAGATGATCTTGAGACATGACCGTACCACTTCAGTTTGCGCTTTTTTTACAGTGGTCAAGAGGTCTTCATAGGATCCGATGGTTCATTGGATCCTGTTGTGGACTTCTTCGTTGGTTACATGGTCAATGTATGAGATGCCCAAGATCTTGCGGTAACATCCCATTTCGAAGGTTTGAATCTTTCTTTGTAGATCTGATGTGAGCGTCCATGTTTCACAAGCATACAGAAAGATGGATATGACAATCGAGTTCATCAGCCTTATTTTGGAGCCAAAAGCAATGTTGGTATCTTTCCAAATTAGTCTCAACCTTGTTACTGCTGCTGTTGTTTGGGCAATCCTACAAAGTAGTTCTGATTTGATGCCCTCATCTGTGATAATTGATCCCAAGTACTTGAAGCTTGTGACTCTTTCCAGCTTCTGTCCACTGACCTTTATTTCTGCACTGATGCCATTGGTGTTGTTTGTCATCAGTTTGGGTTTTCCGGCGCTAATCTCCATACTGTATGCTGTGGAAGTTGTGTCGAGGCGCTCGACCAAATCGGCCAGTTCTTTTCCATCTCCTGCTAAACCATCAATATCATCTGCAAAGAGAAAGTTTGTGATTGTTCTTCCTCCGATGCTGACAGTGCCCTTGTGGTCATGCAAGGCATCCTCAATGATCCTTTCCAGGAAAATGTTGAAGAGTGTAGGCGACAGTATACATCGCTCTCTGACTCCAACTGTTGTTCGAAACCAATCCCCTCTGCTGCCATTGATGAGGACATACAGGTGCTCAACAACCTGCACGAGGTCTGAGCTGATGTTGTACTTCCTCATAGTTGTCCATAAGGCTGCATGCCATACCCTTTCAAAGGCCTTTTTGAAATCTATAATGATGTGCTATAGATTCTGCTGATGCTGCAGGTATTTCTCGCAAAGGAGTCTGATATTGCAGATTTGTTCCGTGGTGCTCCTTCCTGCTTGGAAGCCTACCTGCTCTTCAGCAATAATTTTCTCTCCTTGAGGCTTTAGTCTGCTGAGAATTATCTTCAGCATGACTTTGCTCGGGTGACTGATCAAACTGACGGTTCTGTAGTTTTGGCATAGCTGTATGTTTCCTTTCTTGGGAAGCACGATGATCAAGGATGAGTCCATGTGGTGGGTCATTCTCCTGTCTGCCATATCTTGTTGCAGATTATTGTTAGAACTGTGACTATCTCTTCTCCTCCTGCTTGAATGAGCTCTGCTGGTATTTTGTCAATGCCGGCTGACTTTCCTTTCTTTAGTGACTTAACTGCAATTTCTACTTCTTCATGAAGAGTGGTGTTGTCATCAATTTCTTCTGCCTGAGGACAATTTAGTACTGCTGGATCTCCTTGGGTCTTATGATTGTACAATTCTGAACAGTATTCTGTCCATCGCTTGAGGATCTCTTGATCTTCTGTGAGGCATTTTCCTGATTTGTCTTGGATGGTGGTAGTTTTCCCTTGTTTATGGGTTGTGAGATCTTTCACCAGTTGATATGCCATTTTGCTGTCATTTCTACTCAGACTATCTTCGATTTTGCAGCATTGTCTTTCTATCCAGGATTCCTGTGCCTTTTTCATGATTTTCCTGATCATGTCGTTTACCTCTCTGTATTTTCTAGCTCCTTCATGATCTCTTTTTCCCTTTTTCAGTTCTCTTCTTTTGTCGCATAGTTCAAGGACATCTGTTGTGATCCAATGTTTCTTTGTTCGACGATATTTGCCTATTATCTCGCTAGCTGTGCTAGCCACAGCTGTGTTGAATGTGGTTATTAAGGACTCTATGTCTGTGTCTTGGCTGTCCAGAGTTATCAAAGGTACAAATTTACAACCTATCATTGATTGGAAGGCTTCTGCGACGTTTGGATCTTTCAATTTTTCAAGGTCAAATCTGATTCTTGGTTGGTTAGGCTTTTTAATCATTTTCAGGTGAAGGCGAAATGTTGTCATTAATACCCTCACTACCAAGATCCGTGGGAGAGACAATATCATCATCGGTACATGGAACGTTAGAACATTGAGGGCTTTGGGAAAGTTGAAAGAACTTACACATGAGTTGGAGAGGTACAACTGGAACATTATTGGTCTCTGCGAAGTGCGCTGGAAAAGCTTTGGCGAAATAACAACAGATGAAGGGCATAAGCTCTACTTCAGCGGAAGATGGGACAAACACAATCATGACTTTGGATTTCTTGCCCACAAGGGCATTGTGAACAGCATTATGGGTTGCTGTCCAGTCTCAAACAGGCTCATTACCATCCGCCTGAGGGCGACTCCCTTCAACATCACAATCATACAGGCCTATGCACCCACATCTAACTATGATGACAGCAAACTGGAGAATTTGTATAACCAACTGCAAGATGTTATTGACAACTCACTCAAGAAGGACATTCTGTTTGTACAAAGAGACTAGAATGCAAAGGTGGGAGTTGATTCACAGACAAATTGGCAAAGCACCTGTGGACCATTCTGCAATGCAGAAACAAATGAAAGAGGACTCAAGCTCTTGAAGTTTGCTGCCTACAACAATCTTGTGCTAGCCAACTCATTCGGCCCTCACAAAACATCTAAAAGTCCAGATGGACAACATCACAACCAGATTGACTACATCTTGGTGAAAAAAAGATTCTGCACAGGACTGAATATCGCCAGAACACGAAGTTTTCCAGGAGCAGATATTGGAAGTGACCATGATTTATTAATGACAACGATTTTGCTTACAGTAGTGAACACAAATTACAAACATTTTTAGAGATATACATAACTCCAGACTTGTGTGCCGTGTTTAGTGTCCTAGGAAATAGACCCACATGTTATCTTAAGACTCTATTTCGTGCGTTACTGATGAGATAACATCTGATCCTGTATATAAAAATACTTGGATATGGTTGTTTCTAAGTTCGCACTGTTCTGATGTATTCGTAGACACAAATTATTGGTGTCTTCTTCATTCATACATTTAGGCGGAAATTTAAACCTGAATAATAAGGCACAGTTTTGTAAACGTTTAAATAAATTGTGACCTATTTTCTATTTGCTAAAACCCCTATATTTATTGCATTTGATATGGGTTGTTTGCCTTGCCCCGCTGGTAATTTGTTCATAACAGATCAAAGAGTATCCTTAACAAAAAGAAACTAACAAACAATCTGTGTAAAATGCGATATTTCTCTTGCATCTATTTAAAATCTGTTGAAAATACAATATTTCTCTGGCATCCAATTGAAAATCTTTACAAAATGCAATATTTTTCTTGCATCATTTTGTACAAGAGTAATGCAAGTCAAATTGGAAAATTGAAACTTTCCAAGTTTATCACACTATAAATTTTCAGTGAATGTATAGGCAAAAAAGAAAGTGATAAACGTAACATATTTTATAATCTCTAGGAGGGTATGTCAAAATATCAAAATGTACTATAAATAGAGATAAACGTGTAAAAGTTTACGTTGGTCACCAATCTGAAGTAAAAAGGTATAGTTACAAAGGAACTTTACAATGACAATGTTTAGAATGAATAATGTCCACGTTCCTTGATTAAAAAGCCCCCACCCCCACAAAAAGGTTCCCTATGTTGCAGAGATGGATCGAATGTCAAGTGAACAGGGGGAAAGTATAGAATAATAATAATAATAAGAAGAAGAAGAAGAAGAAGAACAACAACAACAACAACAACAACAATAACAACAACAATAATAATAACAACAACAATAACAACAACAATAATAATAATAGTAATGGTTAATTAAAGAAAAAATACATGTAAAAAACCGTACAAAACATAATGAGCCCAACGTTTGATTACACAAAGGATGACACATAACTATAGGGCATGGGGAAAAATAAATAACAAAGTAAATTAGACAATTAACGTTAATTAACCAAATGAACAATCAGGTAAAGGCAAGCATCGGCAACAATATCGTATTAAAAGGGACAAAGAGAAGAAATAAAGAAGATCAAGAAAGAAGAAAGCAAATGACAAGAGACCAGCAATGCAGAGAATAAAGAAGACACAGAAAAGAAGGAGAAAAAGAAACCACGCTGTAAGAAGAGAAACGACAACAAACAAGAAGACGAATATACATCAGGATAGACAATAGCAACAAAGAGGAAGAGCAGAATAGCCCACTTTAGGGCTAAAACAGAAAAGAAATTGCCACCCCCAAATAAATAAAATCAACGCCAATCCAATACAAAGAAAATACCCACACACAGCTGGAACACAAGAGAAACCTACTGATATAAAGCATACACACACTATGGCACACATAACATGCAGCCCAGAAAAAGAATACAATGACTACTTGTGGTACAATCTGATTAAAATTAGATCCCCGCTGTCTTACGTGAAGATTGGTTGATAAAATTAATGATTATGGTAATAATATAGGTTACCATAACATGACCTCTAAGCGGTTGCTCTCAGATCTTCATATATAACAGTGGAGATCCGATTTTATTCAGACTGACTTGTGGTACTGTGCCGTAAAACACCAACCGAAACTAATACGTTATATTTCATTTGACGCAACCATCACATTGCACCACATTGCACCACATTTCACACTTCTTCATTTTCATCTTGGACAATTGTTGTAGCTGTGTAGGGTAGGCGGCAGCTACATTGGGGAATTAGCTGGTAGAGCAAACAAACAAATGTCTAGGCTACAATCAATCAATCAATAAGGATTTAAGTCGTCTATGCAATTATTGCTTTCGCGACTGATTAACTCTCGAAGGTCGAGGTTATTAACTGGTCTGGGCTGTGGGAACGGAGCCACCACAGACCCGCTTTTATGTGCGAATGTTGCACTTTTTATTTATGTGCATGTCCAATATGGCTATGTACAAGACTAGAAAATTGGAAAACAGTTGAATCATATCAAATGTCCCTACTACACAATACTGATTTCACCACTTTTCGTAAAACACTATGAAGTTTTTCTTCCTTGGTTACATAGAAAAATAATTGCATCGCATTTTCTTTTATTTTTAAAAAAGCAGTCCCTGAAGAAATGTATCCCAGTTAGTAAATTAGATTTTTGATATATTTGGTTCAGAAAGCCTCCTTAACAGACTATATTATGACGGAGACATGAAAAAAGACGATGTGCTAGAACTGTCATTCGGACTTACCTTCAGCTGTCTTTCCAAAACCTAATCCGAAATTCACAACTTTAAATATCTTATTATATTGTAAATAAAATATATAAAAGAACAACACTTTTGTGGCGATAATAAAAATATGCAAAAAGATGCATGATTTTTTTACAACGAGAGCAAGAGCAGATGTGTTGCATTATGCCATTACCGTGAAAAATAATAACAACAGTCATAGCCACAACTATAGCTTCAACAGGACATAAAAATAGGCTATAAGCCGCCCTTGGTTAAGTGGAGTGGATCAAGTTCGTGTCCAACCCCATCGGAAACCTTAACATATTAATTTATGTATAGCTTTTTGTAGTGTTTGTTTCTGAAGCTTGAAAAATAAAACGATTTAGATAAATTAAAAACATATGCATTCCGAGCTATGACTATAAAACGTCAACAGCAGAAACAAGAACAATAATAAAAAATAATAATAATAATAATAATAATAATAATAATAATAATAATAATCTTTATTCTTGTAGCATAGGCCATCTGCCTAAATGATATACATGCATGAGCATATGGTGACACAAAGAAAAAACAGTTCCAGGACCAATACACATCGTTTAAAAATTCAGGAGTTTACTAGATAACGAGCAAAATTAAGAGATTAATTAATAGTATTACTAACTTTCTGCATAACTTTCAGAAAAGAAAAAAAAAAAAACATGAATGTAATTTGCATTACAGTCAATGTTGGACAATAAATGTACATTGCTCGAATTATAGTTCTAAACACATTTATCAAGAAAATTAAACTTATCTACTATGTTTGCTTTAAATTAACACAGTTTATCTTTATTTATTGTTACAGGGAAGTTTCCATCTCCGAACATACACAGTGAGCAAACATTGTATAAAGTAATTTAAAAAATTACATAACATTAACAAGGTAATCGATATGTAATCTATGCATTGAAGTTACTTCTATATTTAATTCTTTTATTAAAAAAATAACATTGCATCCATGTTTAAATATAATGTAGAAAAGGTCATCGCACATCATTGATTTACTAAAATATCTTTCCTTCAGTGTGCAAACAAAATGCAAATAAAGTGGGTGATAAAATAATCTTGCCATACTGCGATGAAACAGTTAAATGTTTCTGTCAATCCAGTTTTGTATTTTCACACGAGTTTTAATATTTGCATGCATGCCTTTCAAGGTCGTAAGCATTTTACCGCTTATATTATTATTTATTTATTTATCGTAAAGTAGGCACCGATCAGTACGATTAAACGTTTTTTTTTCAAGGTCAACTAAAATAAATAACATCTATCTTTTTGTTTCCTTTGATATTTATATATCAAAGTACTTATAGTACACGGCTCTAACATACTTGTGATCGTCGTAATGGTAACAAGTTTGCTACAAATATTTCAATAAGGCGCCCTCTGTGTAAATTATCATCCTGAATTGCCCTGTGTTCTCAAATAATGAAGTGTTTTATTGATTTACAACTTATCAGTTTCTTGCTTAAGTCAGAATTTCCATTCATCAGCATAAAATACAAAAACCTTACTGCACTGAAACTCGTTTGAAACGGAGCGTTCACATACGCCTGTTTAGTTGTATATGATACTGCTATTTTTCATTTTGATCTGTCGTTTATTAAGCATATAGTTAGCAATACTATGGCTTAGAATCCTTTACATTTTGTTTTAAAAGTAATAAGTTAAAACTTTGTTGACAGAGTCTACGGTATTAATCATGCAGCAAAAAAAAAAAAATAATGTGCCATTAATAGCGCTGGTGCAGATAGGTTGTAAAACGTAAAAATAAACTTATATATGGTGGAAAAGAAGCATCAAGTTTAGAGCGACTACATCAAATAGAAGTGTACGACACTGTTGCAAGTAAACTTTGCATTCTGATCTCGTCCAGATTTGATACGATATTGTAAAGCAATAATGAATTAAAAAGATTAGAGATAACAGATGTTAATTCCTCGTGTGTCATAATGCAACGAAGTATTTCACAACACATAATTACGGAGCAAAATTATAAATAAACTGATTTTGAGAGGAAAGACTTCAGTTTGCATCACTAATCACAATATCAGACTTAAATTCCAGACATACTCCTTATCTTTTCCACATGTATGTGAAATCTCTAACCAGTACCGTAATATTGTTTCTCCAGTTCATATTGTCACCATCATAATTACGATATATATATATATATATATATATATATATATATATATATATAACGCTATCTCGTCACCGGAAAAAAAAAAACTTCCATACACTGATTTTATTTATAGGATTCTTGATTGTCTGAGTAATTAAAACTTAAATACTGGGTTGGCCTGCGTGTGTGTCTGTAACGGATGAGTGCACATGTTCACAACCAATCGGATTGATACCAAGATCTCCGATTAACGGAGGTCTGTCAGGCACCGTTAAAAATTTTTGCTGACCTTTGAAATTTCTGTCCACCTATTTTTATTTTCCTATCGGTACTGAAGTTTGTGCTTGTAAGAGTTGTCGTTAGAAAAGATGTATTCGACATGACCCTTTTCACTTTTAGTACATGAAAGCTATACTTTGTTTGGTGAATCAAAGGCTCAGCAGACCATGACCACATATCGGTGGCTGTCAGATCTAGTTATTATTAATAAGCAAATCTCGATCTTCATCAGACTGACGATTGGGTGGGACATCATGCTACAAGTCTGCGGCATGATGTCCCAGTGCTAGCTATTGACTATAAACTGCCACACTGCAAACAACATAGCGACATGATTGAAAAATTGTTAAGTTACGTTAAAATCCAAAACACACGCACACGCACTGACGATTCCTAGGTGAATGTGTATTTAGCGGAGAGTTAATTACTGTGATGTACATGTCTATAAGACATTAATACCTATGCTAACATCCAAATCTATCTTCTTTGGAGGGGTGGGCAGCGGATTATGACTGAGTGTCGTTCAATAGACCGGAACCATGAAACTGAGCGCAGAATTTATTATAAATATGTAATTTATTCATTGAAGTTAGACCTTCATTTAGGTCAGGTAGAGAACTATCCTTGTCTCCATGTTTAAACATAATTATACGTGGTCAACATCACCCATCATTAATATTCTCAAATTTCTACCAATAAGTTTGAAAATAAGAGATTTGTAATTTGATTTCCACACATTCACAGTGTTTGCCCATTTTCAACTGTATATAACTTTGTTTCGGAAACCTGTTGTTAGTCATCTTTAATACTCCCACCCAATACTTAAGTATTCTGCTATATCGCACTGTTTGTATTGGCATTCTACCTAATTCATCGTAATCATTTGGTGTGTATCTGTGACACTAATAACAAATTCACAATATGAAGTCTGTACAGCTTCTATGTCATTCGCCACGTGAAAACTCCAAACGCCCATAATTCCAAATTGACACTAGCTTAGTGTCAATATTTGAAACAGAATTTGGTAGACAATTAACCAAAACGACTTAATCTAGTCTCCAAACCAGAGAGTAGCTCAAGTTTTTAGATAGACATGCCATCAGCCTAAATAAGAAAACAAAACCAAGATATTTATAATAAGATGGTGTTTTTATCAGACTATCACCAAAACTCCAGCGTTCATATCCTCTCAAATACCTCTTTTTCGGACAAACTTGGAGTCTTCTCAAGGTTTATATCTAGTTTACAGAGGCTGCAGTGTTCTTCTCAAGGTTTATATCTAGTTTACAGGGGTTGCAGTGTTCTTTTCTTTAGTAGTTTAGAAGCTGAATATCAGTTTCAGCAAATGCAAACAAAACATCCGCATACAGAAGTGCAAATAATTGGGCATATTCTAATCTTTTATCGAGATGATGGCCATAAATGTGTATTTTAAGACATTTAAAAACAATGTAAATAAACTGGGTAATAAATCACAAGCTTGCCTTACTCCGACCAGAAAATTAAATGTTTCTCTCATGCCATTGACCTTTTCATGAAAGCTTTGACATTTGCATGTATTGCTTTCAATGTCGTAAGCATTTTACTGCTTATATTTTTTTCTCAGTAATTTATGCTAGAGTAAGCCCCGATCAATATGATTAAACTATTTTTTCGTAATCAACTAAAATAAATAAAATATTTATCCTTGTTTCCTTGAGTATTTGCATATCAAAGTACGTAGAAGAAGAAAAAACATTTAATAGACAACAGAGTACACAGTTCTAACAACACAGTCATATCTTCACTCAGAATGGCATTGTCACGGACACAATTCATCAATGTTTCTTATAGAATTGAAGTATATATTTTGCTGCGGACTAGTACAGGCTAAATTCTTCTATAGTTTCAAAGCGTGCTTATATTACGTTTAGTGATGGGTGAGACAAAAGTCATTTTACAGCACATCAGAAAGTATCCGGGAATAATTTATTGAAAATCGATACTAAGAAGAACATATACTGTGATATTACCTGGTGCCTTGAAAGTGTCACTAGAAAGGACGTCAATGTCACCACTGTTTCCAGCATGAAAATGTTGTATACTGTTTGTACTTCTTTTCCGTTGTTTAACCCTCCAGAGTGTCATGTAGAGTGTCGATTCTTTCTTATATCCCGATGTTTTGACCCATCTCATACTGTCTATCACTCCATCTCATACCTAAATAAATTCAGCTCATATTGTATATAATTCAGTCTAATACTATATATATATATATATACTAATAATGAAAAGTACTGATATCCTTCTATGCGATTTATTTGTCCATTCTATGTGGTTTTTGAATATTCTAAATTTCTCCAGAAGCGTTATCAGCCTATCAATAATAATGTTTGTTTCGGATTTTCTTTTCTCCGACTTTTCCTTTGTTTTATATTCACTTGCGTTTATGCCTTATTATACTTTTGTACATATTAATATGTTCCTTATAGAAAGCCAAGTTTTGTATTATTGGGCGGGGGGTATTTTTAATTATATCAAGTTCGTAGTCCTTTTCTTTCTTATAGTCTGCATTAAACCAGATCATATTTTTCATTGATATTTATCTGATGTACCCTCGTTGTCTCTGCTGATTCACAAATGGTCTCGTTACAATACTCTAATGCAGTCTCCAGTCATTACTATTGGAAACAGTTGCAGTAATTCTTCTTATTCTTCTTCTTCTTCTTCTTCTTCTTCTTCTTCTTCTTCTTCTTCTTGTAGTAGCATTATAGCAGTACTGATAACATGAAAACAAAAATTAATAGGTGGAAAACATCTTTTAAAAATAACACCAGCAGAGCCTAAGAGTAACGTTAACGTCCCCCCCCCCCTTTCAGCTAGCTTGTATATAGTAACTTCATTCCGTCGCGAAATGTATCTTTTTTCCGTAGTCAATCAAATACACGTTGATAAAAAGGCTTGGCAATAGATCAATACAAAATAACACGTTCGCGTGAACTTGTTAAATAATTTTAAACAATGAACTGTTACCATACATTTTTCATTGCTTTCGTTGCAGATTGTGTCAGTAAATATTTCTTTTTCGGTTTCGTTACAATAGTTCTCACATGTATGACTAATTTAGGACATTTATAGCTCAATCGTTACATAAATATTTCAAAAGATTTTGTTTGCATGAAGGACACTATACGAAATAACTTTTAAATTGCACGACATCAGATTGTAACGATGAGCCAACGGGAATGTTTTACTTCAAAACAGTATAGCGACATAAAAAAACGTTTGGATAGTATTGTAAATTAAAATTCTTATTTCTAATATATTTGACCACCGCGTGAGCATAAATTCTGAAGTTGTAAAAATGACTTCGGAAAATGGAAGATCTCGTGGTGAGGCACAAACATATTCTTATAAAAAAAATAGAAGGAAGAGTAATACCATCTTGAATGGTTGTCTTTGGAGAGCAAATCCTAAGCTTTGTCAATCACTAAACGCGAGTAATAAATTATTGTATTTACTGTTTACGTATGGCGAAGAAAATTGATAATAGCGGATAATTAAATAACATAAGTAAAATGTACGCTTGAAGTAATTGGTTTTCTTTCTATATTTCAAACAAGCCATTCAAATATTGAAGAATCTTTGTGTAGTTTAAAAGAAAATATAAACATAAGGCAATTTACGTAAAATTTCGCATCAAAGGGGGGAAGAAGATGTATGAACAGATTTGACTTCTAAGAATGGGTTTTTATGGAGATGACGTTTTATTGTCAACCGGATAATTCACGGCATCTTTCTCGGTATTAAAATTGTTTTAAAACTTTCATGTTTATATCATTTCTAAGTATATCGTTTTCCAATCTTTATTTATGATCTCCTTACATAACATTTGATATAGCTAGTGCTATATTAATATGATAACTATAAAAGCAATTAAAATCAATAAGCTGCTTCTTTGATGTCTATGTCAAATAATTATGATCGTAGTTACGGTGAAAGGTTGCTCAAAAATATTTCAACAAGGCGCCCTCTGTGTAAATTATCATCCTAAATTGCCCAAGTGTCCTATAATAATGAGGTCTGCTCTTGATTTAAAACGTATCAATTTGTTGCTTAAGTCAGATATTGCATTCATCTGTGTAAAAATTCAAAAACCCTACTGCATCGCAACTCGTGTGAGACGAAGCGTTGCTATACGCCAATTTATTCATACGAGATACTGATATTTTTCATTTTGATCCGTGGTTTATTCAGTACAGTTAAGAATTATATGACTTAGAGTCCTTAAAATTTCTTTTTAAAGTAATAAATGTCAATTTTGTTGACAGAGTATACGGTATGCATCATGCAGCAATTAATAATAATATTCCATTAATTGTGTTGGTGCGGGAAGGTTGTTACAGAATCTAAAAACTAAAATTATATGTGACAGAAAAGAAACATCGAGTTTAGCAATAAGACATTATATAGAGTCGTACAGCAAGGTTGAAAGAAAACTTTGCATTCTACCCTCGTCCTGATTTGGTATAATATTAAATGGTAATAAAGAATAAACAAGATTAGACAAGAAATATACTAGGTCATCGTGCGTAACATTACAACAAAGTATTCCCAGCACCTAATTACAGACCAATACTATTCTATATAGACCGGTTTTGAGAGGAAAGACTTCAATTTACACCCCTAAATCAACAATGTCAAGCGATAATTCCAAACACCTATTATTTTTTTCCCCATATAGATATTATGGTCTGGTATTTTTGGCGCAGGGCTGATAACTGAAGTATATATATATATATAGTACTGTAATAGTCTTTCTCCATGTAAATTCAGATCAGGTTGTCACGCATCGAGATATATTAGCAATTATTGAAGAGAAAGTATACAAAATCGTTCAAATATTTGGATCTAATTTATTTAAGGCAAAACGTAAGGATGTTAGTTGTGCAACCCTACTATCGCCCATGTATAATGTCCCATGCGTTAGCATAGGCTACAATTGCTCGTTGTGTTCCTTGAATTTACAAAATAGAAAAAATAAACATAATGATAGTATTTTAGACGGCATGCAGTTTGATGACATCTAGATTGGTATCTTGAAATAATGATAACTTGAATGCATCAAGACGATTTTTAATCAGCCCAGTTATTTTCTGTTAACAATAGCTTAGCCATAGGTGACCGCCGACTCAACATATAACCCCATCTCGTCACCGGATAAAACTCAAATACATTAATTTCATTAATAGGATTCTGGATTGTCTGAGTATTTAGAGGAAGTTAATTACTGGGCTGCATGCATGTCTGTAACGCATGGCTGCACATGTTCACAACCAATAGGATTGAAATCAAGATCTCCGACTAACGGAGATCTGTCAGGCACCGTTAAAAATGTATGCTGACCTTTGGAATTTCTTTCCACCTTATTTTATTTGCCTATCTATATGTCATATTTGCTAAGCATCCAGCTAAAGTCATGTATAAGCTATAATCTACCTGTCTTGGGAATATTACCGCGGCCTTGTGTTTGATCTCTAAAGATTGCCGCGGGGGTAGTGTTGAACTCTTACACAAGGTTACCATGACCAGCCAGAGACCGGAAACTTCAGTCGGCAAAGGCGACCGGTCGTGTCACTTAACAAAGGCATGCTGTTATCACGCCTATATGTTAAAGCTTAGTTCAAGGATCAAAAGGAAAGCCCACGGGGTGAACGGGGCGTGTTCTTATCCGTCCCCACGCTGACAGACAGTAAGAGGGACATTATCTGCTAAATTTGATTGGATCGGTCCACAGCGATATCCAATCAAAACTGAGATAGGGGGTGTGATTACAATTCAAACCTGAATGATACATTCCGAAATCGTAAGAGTAATTTAGTATTCTCCGGGAAGGATTGCAGATCAATAGGGTTTACTCCGAGAAAGAAGCCACTCGTAATATGGCGGCAGAAATTAGAGGTAGATACTAAGGAAAGACATATCTTCGGAAAGGTCAGTAAGTTATTTGCTCGATTTTGTAGAATATTACGGCATCATAATTGTAATTATTTGAAGTGTGTAAGATTAGTTACTATGGACGTATGCATATATCAGTGAATGGATATTTGAATATTTGCGTACTTTGATGAGTTATAAGGTAAAGAAATGCGTCTCATTATTGTGATATTGTTTAGTATAAAGGAATTAGGAATATGTACTGATGTGACGGAATTTATTGATGTATCTATAAGAAGTAATTGATACCGTGCTGTATTATGACGTTTGTTTTACCATACAAAAATGTATGGGTATCTCGATGTGAACGAATGCGTGACCGAAGAAATTTAATAGCCGTTATCTGATGATAGGCTGTGTGCAGTGTGAGATGAGAGGGCTAAGGAAAAATATTGTACCGTCCTTATGTTTTAACAGGAGGCTTTTTAGGGGACAGAGAACTTCCGGTTCCATTGGGTAACAAGTCTTCAAAAGTTGGAGACGGAATTGAGACTGTAGCCGAGACAGTCGAAGTCGACAGTAGTGTAGTCGGGAGAAAGTGGAGGAGGAGGAGGAGGAGTCAAGAGAAATTGGAGGAGGAGGAGAAGGAATCTGGAGAAAGGTTGGGGAGGAAGAGAGAAAGATTTGGGAGAAATAAGAGAGAGAAAGGATACGACAGATGAGTAGAAATACAAGGACAGGTGGAAATCAATCTCACACTGCTAATCAAGTGATGTAATAGGCTTATTAAACGGTCGAGCGGAAGGAGTGTAAATGGATATTTTAAGCATTTGGTTATTGAATTGTTATTAAATTGTTATTCATTGAATTTCAAACTTTTTTGTAAATTTAACCATCTAACCGTCGGCATTGCTGACTGGGGGCTCGGAGCTTTACATCTATCTTTCACTAAATTTAACTTCCAACAAAACAGAGCCTGGGTGGGACCTCTATAATAGTTTAAATAAAATATTGGGAGTACCCCATGCCAACCATATAGTTCGTCACACTGTACTGAAGTTTGTGCTCGTAAGATTTGTCGTTAGAAAAGATATATTCGATATTATTCTTTTCACTTTTACCACATGAAAGTTATACTTTGTTTGGTGAATCAAAGGCTCAGCAAACCATGACCGCATATCGGTGGCTGTCAGATCTAGTTATTATTAATAAGCATATCTCGATCTTCATCAGACTGACGATTCTTAAATGACTGTGTTTTTAGAGGAGAGTTAATTAAGTGACGTCACTATTCCTTGTCTATAAGACATGAATACATATGTTAACATGTAGCTCTACCTTTATAGGATCGGATGTCGTTCAATAGACCGAAACCTGAAAACTGAGAGCAGAATTTATTATAAATATATGTGTGTGATTTGGATTTTTAACGTAGCTTTAACAATTATTCAGTCATATCGCTACGATGTCTGCAATGTGACCATTTTATACTTATGTCTAGCACTGGAGCATCATTGCGCAGATACGTAACATCATGTCGCACTCAGTCACATTATCCTGACACCAGGCCGACCAGTCCTTACACTAACCTTTAATGCTGAGCGCCAAGCGAGGAAGCTGTTAGTGCCATTTTTATTAGTCTTTAGTATGACTCGGCCGGGGTTCGAACCAGCGACCCAGGAGGACGCTCTAACCACTAGGTCACCCAGTACTTAAATATTCTACTATATCGTATTGTTGCATTGGCATTCTATCTAACTCATTGTAAATAAAATCATTTGGTGTGTATTTTATGTCACTAATCACATATTCACAAAACGAAGTCTGTCCACCCCAAACCTCAGACCCATTGTTACTAAGACATGCCTAATAAGACAATGACATTATCTGGCTATCACCCAAACTCCTGATTTCATATCGTCCCATATATTTCTCTTTCCGACAAACTATGATTTGCGTCTTCTCCAGGTTTATATTTAGTTTTCAGATTTTGCAGTGTTCTTTCAATTTATTTTGGTAGTTTTTGAAGCTGAAGAGCAGATTTTGCAAAGGCAGACAAGACATCGGCATACAGAAATGCAAATAATTGAGAATCATTGTAATGTTATATCTCTATGTTGGTGATACTTGTGTTTCAAAGTCATTTAAAAACAAAGAGGGTGATCAAACACAATATTGTTCTACTTTGTCCAGGCAGTTCAATATTTCTGTCAATTCATGTGGCATTTTAACACAAGCTTCGACATTTGTATATATGACTTTCAATGTCGTAAACATTATCCAACTGATATTTTCATTTTTTAATTTATGGTAAAGTAAACTCCGATCAATGCGATTAAACTCTTTTTCTTAATCAACTAAAATAAAAATTAAAAAAAAAACATGTATCTTTGTTTTATTGCGTGTTTTATAACGACTATATGGTCTTAAACTAAGTAACAGAAAAGAGCGAAAACCAACAAGTTTTGTAAAATTCAATAAATAATTTATTTCCATAGAATATAAAGTGAAAATTTAAAAAGAACTTAAAGAATTGTGAATTAAATCCAAATAGTCGTAAAATTTCTGTCACAAAAATCCAGATGTATGAAGTTCAAACCGAATTTCAGTAGTATTCCAATTAAATTCCAATACTGAAGGTGTTGATGTGCCTGTAGTCTCGAACGTAGTAATGATCCATTAGCCAAGATTATGGCGATGTGCTAATAGCCTGTGAGGGTTTTGTTTATGGTGGGGATGCTGTGCTACCAATATTTTATTTAAACTATTGTAGAAGTCCCACCCAGGCTCGATTTTGGTTAGAAGATAATTAGTGAAAGATAGATGTAACGCTCGGAGCTCCCAGTCACCAACGCCAACGGTTAGATGGTTACATAAACAAAAAGGTTGAAATTCAATGAATAACAATTTAATAACAATTCAATAATCAAATGCTTAAAATTTCCAATTACACTCCTTCCGCTCGACCCATTAATAGCCCGTTGCATCACTTGATTAGCAGTGTAAGATCGATTTCCACCTGTCCTTGTATTCTACTTATGTGGTATTCTTCTCTCTCCTATTTCTCCCAATTTCTTCTCCTCTTCCTCCCCGAGTTTCTCCAATTCCGCTAGTCTCAATTCCGTCTCCACCTCTTGGAGACTCGGGACTCAAATGAACCGGAAGTTCTCTATCCCCTAAAAAGCTTCCTGTGAAAACAAAAGGACGGTACAATATTTTTCCTTAGCCCTCTCATGTCACACTGCACACAGCCTATCATCAGATAAAGGCTATTAAATTTCTTCGGTCACGCATTCGTTCACATCGAGATACCCATACATTCTTGTATGGTAAAACAAACGTCATAATACAGCACGGTATCAATTACTTCTTATAGATACATCAATAAATTCCGTCACATCAGTACATATTCCTAATCCCGTTATACTAAACAATACCACAATAATGAGTCGCATTTCTTTACCTTACACTCATACAAAGTACGCAAATATTCAAATATCATTGCTCTGTTATATTCATACGTCCATAGTAACTAATCTTACATACTTCAACCATTCCAAATTCATAAACTCTAACATAACACATTAATAAATGCACTAGTTTACTACGAAGTAACCTAATAGCGATTACAAAATTGATTCTGACAACAAGCTAACAATCTACATAATTCCGCCTCGCATCTAATAATTCTCTACGTAGGCTCAAGACCATTTCTCGGATACGCATGTAAATGAAACACTACAAAGGTAATTCTACATACTAAACGATGCTAGTAATTAAGTATACATACTACAAATAATTACAATTATGATGCCGTAATATTCTGCAAAAATCAAGCAAATAACTTACTGACCTTTTCGAAGCTTTGTCTTTCCTTAGAATCAACATCTAAGTTTTACCGCCAAATTACTAGTGGCTTCTCTCGGAGTAACCCTATTGCTCATCAATCTTCCCAGGCGAAACTAAATTTTTCTCAGAGTTCTGAAAGTTATAATTCGGATCTAAATTGCAATAACACCCTCTATCTCAATTCCGATTGGATATCACTGTGAACCGATCCAATCAAACTTAGCGGACAATGTCAAACGTGGAGACGGATAAGAACACGCCTCGTTCACCCCGCGGGCTTCCCTCTGATCTTAGGACTAAGCTGTAACACATAGGTGTGAAGCGGTGCGATGTATCGCCTTTGCCGATTCAAGATTCATGGTCTCCGTCCGGTCATGTAACATTGCGTAAGAGTTTAACACTAGCCCGCGGCATCTTTAGACATCAAACACAATGCCGCAGTAATATTATAGCTTATACATGACTTTATAGGTGGAGTTCAGCAAACGTGACAGAGTCGTTTGATGTATCACAATACTATAATCCAAAAATGTTGTCTGAATTCACTACAGTTCCAAATTAAAGTCCTGTCCAAGATCATTATTGACGAGCATTTTGTATTTCCAGTGAATAATAATTTCAATAAATAGCTCCATCCAAATGAGATAATAAACATAACAATAATAATGATTCTGCTAAAGATGTTAAAGCAATAATGAGTAATATCTTAAGTAAACAACAAAAATATAAAAAATTTAAGACACAAAAATAGAGCCAGTGTGAGGATTAAAAGTTAATTTCTACAACACAAGGTTTATGACTAAAATTATACTAAAGAACATTGAAAACATCAGGTCGACCGCGTTATTCATGGTGGAATTCCAATGTCCTAGACTTAGAGTAAGATAAACATGTTTACATTAATCATGATCTGAATATCTAACCCACAATCATGAAGAAATAACTGTGTGTGTGTGTGTGTGTGTGTGTGTGTGTGTGTGTGTGTGTGTGTGTGTGTGTGTGTGTGTGTGTGTGTGTGTGTGTGTGTGTGTGTGTGTGTGTGTGTGTGTGTGATTTGGATATTTAACGTAGCTTTAACAATTTTCAGTCATATAGAAACGATGTCTGCAGTGTGGCAGTTTATAGAGATG
>JAECUM010066048.1:0-19956 GCA_016617855.1 Megalonaias nervosa | reverse complement strand
CCGCAGACAATTTGTCCTTCTTGGGTTTCGAACCACGACCCTCCGGATGAGAGTTTCTACACGCTATCAACTGAGCTATCGGGCCTTGTTATAAATACATATTGAAAAAGTTAGTATGTGTTTACCAATAACCTTAGCTTAACAATTTGTCAGTCATATCGTTGCATTCCTAAAAACTACAATATTCTTAACAAAAACCACATTTTTCTGTCTAAAATGAGATTTTATATTTCTAGTTTCCAAAAAATATATAATTCTATATAACACAGCCGTTATATGGAATAATCAATATGCGTAAAGCCGTAACAGCGGATATTGATTTAGTCATATAGCGGTTCTTAAAATAACTTTACGCACAGCCGTTATATGGAATAATCAATATGCAGCCACAGCCTTTTAGATAATAGATTTCATTGTGCACGGATTTTATGTAAACAAAAGAATATAATATTATAGACATCCGGATATAGTTTTTTTTTTGTTATAATAACGTATTATGATTTCACATACAGGTTTATATTTAGGACTTATTTTTCGTGTCCAGAATTCTATTATTTTGGTCTGTGAGTTTAAAGTGTATTCTTGATAATAACGGATTATGAACTCGCAGGTACACGGGGTTAATTGGCTCTGATACAATTAACGAACCGGGAGGAACCAACGGGCTAAAACTGAATAATATGTACCCTTGCTGGGCCTGGCTAGATTTAGAAAGGTCTACCTGATAGCTACCTTCAATAACATCACATACCAGATTGACTGCAATTGTTGTTGTTATATTTACAATGCCTGGCGATATATGACGTCCGGCACCAAAGGGATTGTTATTGTGTTTTAGTGTAACCGGTGGTGGGGCTATTTTTTTCCACGATTCAATTACTCCCGGATAATAGTCTTCAATAAGATCATTTAATGATTTCTTCATTTCAGCGTTATTTAAATCTGGTATAACAAATGTTTGTAAATCTTTTTCTGTTATTTTATAATAATCAAGAAATATTTGCTTACGTTCTTGATTTGCGCGGGGATTTTTAAGATCAGTTGAAACGTTTATAATACTTCGATTGACGATGTATAAATCGAATAAGATCTTATTTAAATGTTTTATTGACTCGATTATTTGATTTTTTACACTTTCATTATAATGTTGTGATAATGAAATAAGTAAATTTCTTAAATCATTAAACGTTTTATCGTATTCAGGTTTAAGAGTATCTAAAAACTGTTTAATAAATCCTACATCAACAGTATGTCGAATTTCCCTAAACAGAACCCTTTGTACCGACATAAGAATAACTACTGATCTAGTCATCTTGGGGATCCTTTTACCGTCAAAATCGGTAAAATAGTATATATCGTCGTTTGGATCAAATTCAAATACTATATACCCCCATGGATCTTTTCTTCGATATTCTGGTTTTTTAATGAATTTTTCTTCACTCGTTTTAAACTCATCTTTAGTTGGTTCTGAAACTCCATTATAAACAGGTGCGACTTCAGGCCATCCTAACACTGATCTAATTGAACTTTGATAAATATCCACGAGGTAATCAGGAGAATTTATTTCAATAATCGCTGATAGTGTTGGTTCATAAACAGTGATCGCTATTTTAGATTCTTTCCCTGTGATAGATTTAATTCTGCGTTGGAACTCATCATTAATCTGTTCTATTTGATAACTGCCCGTTGAAATTCCAACAACTTGCCAATCAGGTGTTCCATCTGGTTTATTTTATTCGCAAATACCAGTGAATTATTTGGTTGTTGTCCACCAAACGGTTTTGACCTGATATTAGGCCAGCTATGATAAACTCGTAATCGTGCTAGCGCTATTTCCTTTGCTGGAATTGCAGTCGGAAAATTAACGCTAAATTCAGGATTGGTTGAACTTAATGATATCATAGTAGTTTTTGACGGTGTTGTATTAGCTACGATCTGCTGAAGTAATTCGCGCGACTCTGACATTATTATTATCGTTATTATTTAATTCTCCATCTTTCCGTTATTATCACTAGCGATTATGAACGCTTCATCGTAGGTTTTCATTATCGTTACGAACTCCTCATAGGATATTTTACCATCACTGAGATACGCTGAAATATACGAGCATAATTTAGTGTATGCGGTTGTTGCTGTGTGCAATTTCATTATATACTCGTTTAGTTTATCATTCGTACATGTAGATATTTTCTTAGCGATAATACTGAAAATACCTGCGCATGTTGTTGCCGTTGAAACTATAATTGTTACAACTGCAGGCGCTGTCATCGTTATTGTTGATAATAATAATCCAGTTCCAGCAATAACAGCAGAAACCGAGTATACCATTATATCAATAACGACCATACGACGATGATATTTTTTTACCTTTATCGTGTAATCGTCGATGATATTTTTTAGTTTAGTTTGACACTCACATACTTGAGCGTATCTGTGACGTTGAACGTCGATAAATGACTCTTGATTCATTATACTTATCTAGGTAACTAATTGAGGAGTTTCAGCTACAAATTCAATACACCACCAATAATTTGCTGTGGTTAACTTTTTATCACTCGCTATCAGCATAAACGTTTCCTCGACATCTTTATTTAACACTAAAGACACAGTTCCGGAAAAACTATCGGTTGAATGACGCCATGTAAATGTGGTAAATATAGTAAATTTTTCAGCACAAAATATACATAATCTATATACACCAGTAACCTCTGCGGTATGTTTAAGGGTGTTATTTTCCGGTGTCCATGTTGCTTTTCCTGATGCGACTGTGTACACGATATTAATGATCTGCTTGTGAGGAATTTTAACGAGATTAGTTTTTTGAATAATGTTAGGAATACCACTAATGATATCGTTGAGTCTTGTGTTAATGTCAGCGAGATTATTAATAACAGTTGGTGGAGTTCCAAAAAATTCGTTAATATTTCTGTTTACATTTCTACGAAAATTTAGAAATGTTTGTACATGATTATTATCTTCAGTTCTAAATGCAGCAATTCCATCATTGATAGTCGTTAACGAAGTCGTTATTGGAATTTCCCTATCGTCGACGTATTTCTTCGTTGCAGCGTCGAAATCTGTTTCTGGTGTTCTGAGATTATTAATACCATTATTATTCATGTCGAGAAATGCACGCATTATACCACCGCGCACTGACACGTATTTGGATTCTTGATCATCGACGTATTTTTTTGTTGCTGCATCTGTATCTGCGATTGGATCTCCAAGATATGTAATTTTTTTTCCTGACATAATAATGTCACCGGTAAATACATCACCAGTTTTCTTAACATAATCGTTAACCGATTTACCGGAATCCTGTATTTTACCCTGATCAGTAAAAGTAACGATATTATTAACAACCGTATTTGGAATTCGTATAAGTACATCTGGTAGTTGTATATTACTCGTTTTTAATCGTCCTTGTTTGTCCTGAAAAACGACGACTTCATTTTGATCCACACTTGTGATATTTAATAAATCATTGATTTCATTTCTAAGCTGATCAAGAGTTGCATATTTAGGTAAATCGAACTTCTGAGTTTTACCTGAGGATCTTCCGTAAATATCTACCATTATATTTACTGATATCAGTTTAAGTGTTATGACGTAGCGTAGTGAACGCGTGTACGACTTTATGAGGCTGTGCTGTTGATTTTGATATAGCATCAAGCACAGCGAGTGTTTCACGACCGCATATTGGAGGATCAGTTATTTTTTGTGTTGGTAGCGTTCAATACCAGATTGGAATATCGCCGGTAACGTACTTTAAAAATTCTTTTGGTGGTGCTAATCCATAGGAATCAAAATAAATAATTCCACGTGGATCAATTGCATATGCGACCCAGTGCGTGCCCGGTCCAGAGTTTTTATCGAGATTAATGATACCAGTTTCAATATTGTTTGGTTTTTTTGGTAATTGATCGCGCATAAAAACACCTCTGAAATTTTTTATTTTTAATTGCTTAGCAGCATTAAGTAAATCAAAATTGGACATGGGTGTTATTAGTAAACTGTCCCTGGTAATCTTAGACCCTTTCCGTACCATGAATGTGGAGTCCCTGGTAATCTTAAACCTCTTCCTTTTTTTTGGATTCCTTGTCCGGTTGCTTTCTTTAACGCCATTCCAGCAGCTGTTCCAACAGCACCTAGCGCAGCTGCCTTTGCAACAGCTGGTGCTGCAGCTGCTATTAATGCTGGTATTGCTGCAAGAAGCGGAAATATACCACCCGTTTTAGCAATATCTTTGATGGCGCCCGCAGAAAGATTAAGTTTAACGCCTTTATTTGATTTTTTTAGCGTCATTGAAGTTTCTGAACTGACGCTCGGTCAACGATAGTTTATTTGCACCGGTCATCTGTTCTCGCTTTAGCGATATTTTTATTCCATAATTATTTTTTGATGCTGATTGCAGCTTTTTAATCTGACCAGGCGTCAGACTCACACTAACGTGATGATATAACATTATTAATATTATGAACGATCTAATTACATGTTTTCTACTGGGGCATCAATAACTCTCATTCGTCCACCAACACCTTCGAGTAACATCGATTTATCGCTGAGTATAACAGCAATTGCTCTGTAATTTGCAATAACTCCTCGAATCACACGAGCTCGAAAATGAATATCTACAACAGATTGTCTGGTTAAATCTAAATGTTCTAAAGAAAAATAATAAATCGGATACAGCGTTGTAAAATCTAGCTGCGATATTTGTAAACCAGTATCAATGTTTTGATCACGTCCCATGAACGACATCAATCGATGATATGCACGTGCTACATGGTTTTGATCGAAATTTAACAAAATATCTTCGGATGGTTCTTGATGTCCATTTATCCTTAATGAAACCTCAGAAACACCGAGTTTATCAAATATCATTATATTTTGTGTTTGATTATTTACTCGTGCAGTATTTTGAAGCGCAATAAATATATGTCGCGGTGCAGAAACACCTTGCTGAGAAGCTATTTGCCACGTAAATAAACCATTAATATTACTCTGGATAGCATCTGTGGTCATAGTCAACCATGACAATGTTGATTTACCGCCTTGACTCATAAAAGATAGTAACCGATCTTCTTCAGATATTGTTGGAGTCATCACTGACATCCACAGGGAAAGTTTGGTCAGTATAACTCTACCATGAAGTGCTACAGTTGCAGCATCATTAACTCCTTCAACGTGCCACATTGCATCATTATCATCGCTTTTTCGCACAAGTACAACTGTGTGTTTAGCTCCAAAAATAACTTTTCTAACATTTCTACAGAATCCAAAGATATGTGACAGTGGAATCACACAAGAAAATGATTTCCTATTACCCTTTAACATTGCTCGACGTGCTGTAAATCCTAAGTTGAAATTTGGATTAATACTGTGCAATAACGGAAATGCAGCAGCAGGCCGGGCTATCATTCCAGCTGGTTGTGGATCGGATGCAGCATTCTGTGGTGTTTGTACTAAATTGTGTTGCCTACTGTCAGGGTGGTCAGAAGTATCTTTTGAGAACATCATTGATGGACCAGCTGATCTTGAGTAATCGTCGCTGTATCTCGCAAGACCAAGTATTGTTGTAGCAACATCAACGTCTTTCTGAATTGATTCAATATTTTTTCCGTCAATCATGTACGTAGTGCTGTCGAATAACGCCATAATACCATTATTAACAAAACCAGTTCTATCCTCAGCGGCGTATTCAGTATTATCTGTCTTTATAATTTCACCTTCGACTTCAATAAATGCTTCAGCGGGTAGGAAATATCTACTTGTATCTTGAACCTGTAGTTCAATTCGTCCACGCTGATCTGGAATTCGTGCGTAGTAAGAATAATACTGATAATCGCGCACAGACTCATCTTTGAGTACTGGTGCATCCATGTCAAACGCGGGGTCAGATATGCGCTTAAACATCTTTATTATTATCGTCTTCGTCTAACTCGAAGACCACTTCCTGCTATCAGACTAGCGGTTATATTTTTTCCTTTTCCGACATCGGGATATCAGCTAACTCCGCTAGTTTTTGATTAGCTGCTTGATTTATTATTTTACTTACATTTGCGGGCATCACTTCAGTGCTAGGTAATTTCACAGGTTGAGGTCGGGCCGCTTGTGGTCTGCGTATTAATCGTGATAGTCTATCTTTAATTGCTGAGAATGCTTTGCTAGCAAGATTACCAACAGCGCCTATACCCTTTTCACGAACAACATCTATAGCTTTCATTCCTAGCTGCTTTGCAATCGGTATTGCTTTTGGGGCTATTCTTCTAAACAGACCCTGAATAACATCACCTAATCCATCTCCGTAGATCGTTTTGTATACTGGTAATCGAGAATTTATTACCCTGACCATGGTAGGTCCACGAGTATTGTGTATGATCATTTTATTATTAAGCGACTTTATCACTAATTACATACTTAATCACTATAATAATCATAGGTGACATCGTCACTGATTTCATTAATGAGAGACCGATATATATTAATATCCATGATACCGCCTGTAAATAATCGTTTACAAATATCAGCTACTTCATTAATAATTTCTGGAGAATTATTACCAGCTCGTTTTCCTCCAATGAGAATTTCTAATCGATCGACATCAGCAAGAACGTTATTAGGACAGGTAATAAAACCACTTCCTAGACCACTTCCAGTTGCGCCAGGATCGTCTTGAAATTCTTTTTCTTCTCCCTCTTCAACTTGTTCCGGTGATACTTTTGGTGATCTTAGAAGACGACGAAATGATTCTCTTAACGTTTTTTTTTTCGTTTTTTTTTCTCGTTGTAGCTCTTGTTGTTGTTGTAGATCTTGTTGTTGTTGTAGCTCTTGTTGTTGTAGCTCTTGTTGTTGTTCTCGTTGTCGTTGTCTCTCTTGTTGTTGTTGTAGTATTTTGTGTTGTTGTAGTAGTGGTTGCAGTCGTGGTATTGGTTGCTCTGGCGATGGAAATTTAAGATGTGGTGATGATACTGGTGATAATTCAAATTGTTGTGGTGATGATATTGGTAGTAATTCAAATGGTTTTGGAGATTGTTGCCTTTTACGTTTTTTTCTTTCCATTTCTTCTTCTTGTTTTCTTAATTGATTTAATTTTTTAATTTCATTACTATAAACCTGATATAATAGATCAGCTTTTCTAGCTTGTTGAACATTCATGTATATGCGATATAAATATTTTTGCCATTGGTCAATTTTTTTAATATCTTTAGCGTATTCAGGTTTCATTAATTTATCTCTTTGACTATAATTATTCACAGCAAATTCAGCCAATTCTTGTAGGTTTTCAATATTGTTAATTGTTTTAATAGTTACTTCATCAAATTTATCTATCAATTCAACTAATTTTGGTTTAGGGGCTGGTGCTTCAGCGCGTTCAGGCTGAGCAGCTTGAATACGACCAGCAATATCAGCAGGTAATGTTGCAAGAGTTCGTTGTGTTGCCTCAGTTGCTGCAACAATTTTCTTTGTTGGTTCGACAATCGGTTTAAATAATTTTTCTGTACCTTCTGTAAATTCCACCTGAGACTCCTGACGCGATTGTAGTTGTTGCTTAACAGAATCACGAAGAGGTAGATATTTTTTAATTGCCTCTAGTCGCTCTCGAGTTAATTTAGCTGAGTGTGGTTCTCCAATACTCATTATTGATAATATCTATAATGGCTGTTTAATTCATAGCAGCAGTAGAGCTGAACGACAAAAATTGAGTAACCCGCGAGTAAACGAATCGCATAAAAATCTGAAAAAAAAATACGTCAACAAAAAGTAACGGAAATGAGCTAACCCAAACGATTTATTATCCGTTTTTCAAACTATATGGTAATAATAAAAGTTAGGAGGTTCGGTTTATGTTATTGACCTTTTTTTTCAGCCCCTGTAGGAGCCTTTATTTTTTATAAATAAGGTTTCAGCCAAGTGGTCTGTTCAGCTCTACTGCTGCTCAAGAGAAAATAAACGAGACCCTATCTGCCATCGATATTATCATATTTTTAATTAAACATCATAAGGTCAGAGAATGCAAAATAAAAAATTAAATTTGTAAGCATAAAAAATACTTTAAGGTTTGAAAATACCATCAGCATTTCCTGACCTTTACTTTGATATCCTCCATACCAAACAAACTAATCGCGTTGTCGTTCCGTTAAACAAAACTCCAAACCAGTTTCTTTGTAGCCGTAGTACACGTACATTTGTTGATTAGGACCGCATGCAGTTTGTCGAAATAAAACCACATACACTACAATGAAACATTTGCCAAATTTCAGGCATACAATTCTCTCTCTCTCTCTCTCTCTCTCTCTCTCTCTCTCTCTCTCTCTCTCTCTCTCTCTCTCTCTCGTGAAGTCATTAAAAACAATATTAGGAAATTATCAAACTGCCGTAAACTCTGATTCCCCTAAGGTACGTCAATTGCCACTTCAAATATCTTTGTGGGCTTTGATGGACGGTTTATTAGTGGAAAATGTTTCATTTGTCGTGCGTAGTAGATATGAAGCGCTCTTTTTTCGTCGCTTTTTCACGGCTATTAAGGTTCATCATCGGAAAAGTATCCTTAAGGACACTTATAACTTATACTAAAAAAATATCAACCGTCATTTATAACAGCTCCTCAAACAAATGAGCGTTACGGTCTTTGCTCGTATATAACGCCCATAATTCGTAGTTAGCGTAGACTCGGAAATTCCTCATCATTATGTTCAGGAGTATCAGTAGTCTACGTTATTCGTTATTCCTGTGATTTCTTGCGAACTGCGGCAAAACTTTGATATGCCAGCGCAATAGGCTATTGCAAATCTTGGTTTATCATGTCTCCAGTGGGAGAGCGTTATACTGGAGTACATACGGCTGATCAGGAAATTTCCAAAATAACAAGACAAAACAAAAAAGATCTTTTGAAAGATGTAAAGTTTAGATAAATGATATCTTCGGTGACCTGTTTCTATCAAAAGTGTAATCAAGGCCTAGATATTGGCGAAAATATTCAAGCAAGTTGTTGGGCATTTTGAAACAAGTTCCAAATATGTCTTTGAAGAAACGTTTGACAATTAAGCAAATGTAAAGTTTATAAGAAATGTGTGTTCGAGTTTTTTAAAGTAGGGACAAGATTATGCCCCATTCACAACTTCGCAGTCAGTCCTAGGGATCATGCCTTGCATACACGCGGATTACTGACATTCGTACCACAGGGATCGTTCCGGTGGCCTAGTGGTTAGAGCGTCAGCCTCGGATGCGAGAGTTAGCGGGTTCGAACCCCGCTCGAGTCATACCAAAGACATACAAATGGTACTAACAGCTGCCTCGCTCTTCGCTCAGCATTAAGCGATTAATGTTAGGACAGGTCGGTCTGGTGTCAGGATAATGTGAATTTGTGGGACATCATGCTACATGTCTGCGGCATGATCCCCAGTGCTAGACATCACTATAAATTGCCCCATTGCAGACATCGTTGCGATATGGCTGAAAAATCATTAAAGCTACGTTAAAAGTCCAAATCACACAATCATACACGCCATTCGTATCACTTCCGCTATTTAATACACAAGGAATGACCGAAACTTTGCAAATGCATGGAACTTTTCATTTGCAACTTCTTGGGCAATCATATGACGAATCCAATCATAGAAATAGCAGAAGTGGTCGGAATAGACTGTTGTTTCTGTTTTGCGATGAAAATTCAGGTGGAAAAAAGTGTGACTTCTCTGTAAATTACTGAGATAACATTCATTCAAAGCATATTTCGTATCCAAAAAACATAGCTGAGGTTGTCCGAATGGATAATGCCCCTGGAAACAGTTCCCGTTTTGCTGTTTGTAAACTCGTAATCAAGAGTTTGTTTCTGACCACGAAAGAACAGTCTTTCGGACTCGTTTAGTCAGACTGTCAAAAACGCAGGCCTGCTCTTTAAATGAAGATGAGAATGTACTCTGGGAAAAAAAAAAGGGTTTGCCAGTTATAATTTTCGCCCTAACAAATTTCCATTAGTTTGAAGTAGTTGATTAAGCAAATTAAAAGTGCCAGTAAAGTCTTACTTTGACCTTGATTTAAACAGTACATGAAAAATGCCGGATCATGATAATAATGGATGTAAAGTGACATCATTAAATTTATATAATAGAAGCTGATAGGGACACCTATTTAAGAATTTTCAAACAGAAGCGTGATGAATTGATGGGATCAAAATTAAGAGTCAGTCTCGCCAAATTTCTATTCTTTTAAATTTTTTTTAAATATTTTTTTTTTAACTTTGTTGTTTGCTGCACATGATTCAAGCGACCGAGATACATAGTTACATAGTAAAATGAATATGTGTCGATTCAGACACTTCAAGAGTTCGGCCTTCTGTGGCTTTAGAGTTCAGCCTTCTATGACATTAGAGTACACACACACACACACACACACACACACACACACACACACACACACATAAGTACATGTCTGTAAGCTAAATGACAAAATAATATGCAGTGTGAATAATATATAAAATCCATATTCTACATTTTACGACATTTTACTCTCTTACTTGGACGACATTGCAATATTTCGTTTTAAACCTCCGTATATGAATTATTGTACTTCAGCGTGATTCTCTTCTAAATTCGATGGGATTTAAGATTTCCGGATTAAAGAAACCTGAAGACGAACGAATGCTTCACTATCTCATTTGTAAACAAGATTGTTTTCTGAGAGCAAAGACAAATTACAGGACTCGTTTCCGGTACAAACTGGATTTTTGAATCTGTATATCAGCCCGGATGGTAGATATGGTATGATGTAACGCGATATCCCGATTACCTTGTTCGTTAGGGTCAATCAGCCCGGATAGTAGATATGGTATGATGTAACACGATATCCCGATTGCCTTGTTCGTTAGGGTCATTGTCTTTCTCATTGCATGCATGCTTTTGTTAGAACTGGATATCCATATCTTCTAATAATTTTTTGTCCAATAAATGTTTAAGAAAACCGCTGATTTACTTCATTGATACAGTTCATTTACTCATCGCCTCATGACACGATATCAAGACTACTGATTTTTGGTAGTTTACCCTCGCTCCTGGATGATAAGGTGGTCAGTACACAAACTAATTTTCGCTTCCAGTAATCACGGAGTTTTGCACAAAAATAATGTCCTTGCTAACCGCGTTTTGGGGTCCCATCCTATCAGCCTTCTAAAATCACCCTAACGTTTTGTTAATCCAGCTCTCATTCGCTCTTTTAACTCAAGTAACGTAGCAGGAAAGTTTTACGTATCCAGCGTAAAATGGTCTGCTAAATCCGTTAGTAATTTCTAATTCTCTCTCTCTCTCTCTCTCTCTCTCTCTCTCTCTCTCTCTCTGCACGAGAAATAAAGATAAGTACAATTAATCACTTAAATGCAAACTGCTATAGCGACCACTCGAATAAAGAATCACTTGTGTACACATCAAGATCTATTTTGTGTAACGGTCCCATGTTTATGTATTTAACTGTATATATGAATAAACCATATTTGATGTGATTATTTAATGATTTTTTTTTTTTTAAAAATTTAAAAGCAAATCTATTTGCCCTAACGGACACTTGATTTTGACATACAGAGACCCATATCGGAGAGACTTTTATTGTGGCTATAATAATGCTCGCTTAGTTTGCATCATCGGCCAACTGCGGACATGACCAGCCAGTCCCTTGTTTGTCCGTTAAACAAAAAACGTTAAACTGCATTTCTCAGCGGAGCATTCTCTTCTTTGCTTAAAAAATTTAACTTTTCTTGCTGCCATCTTTCCATCACACTTGGCGCCAAACTACCACTGTTATCGACCACCACTGTCCCCCTAACAGTCTCATTGTCATCATTGCGCGATAATAGCATTTGGCGCCCTAATGAAAAAATCGATGCCACAGGATACACTAATCGATATTTGTTTGCCTGAATTGAGATCTCGGAGTCTCCATCAATCAGTTCTATTCATTTCCAAACGATGTACTAATATTAAATATCCTGTTCATATTTACTTATCGCTTACATCAATGAGGATGATTGTCGATACTAGTTGATTGTTAGCGCCTAAGGCGGACTTATGCCGTAGCTCTACCGTATGCGCACTATGCTATCTTCTGTGAAATTGCTGAATGCTTTACCTACTATTCAACACCCAGACCATTTTATCTGCACCAGTTGAAAATTCGTGATAGCCCTCCGTATCTTAAAATTCGATGTGAACAAAAATGCAAGCACGACGAAATATGTATAAAATACACAATTTTCGATTGACTTATCTGGCTTTAGTATATCAGGTGCGTGTGGATTTTTACTTTATACTGACATATTAATACTGAGTGTTTAAATATTTCTCTCTCTTAACAAAGGTTTTCTTTCAGAGAGTCGTTTGAGCGTGCGATACTGCACAATATGGCAAGCACACTGAAATATAAGATACACTGAATATGAAATTTTTAACCCGTAGAATCACAGGCATTAAGGAGCTTGGAATATCGTATATGCTCGTTTAAAAGTCAAGTCAAGTTGCAAACCGCACAGACCTAGGTATGGGTCTATGCGGCTTTTTAGTACATATCACTAGAACAATCAACGTAGACCTTGATCAACCAGCACATAGTTTATAAGCTAGTATATTGTACATATATTGCAGTTATGTGTAGTTGTTTTGAAAATATATTTTATTAATTGGTTCAAGAGCTAATCACTGATAATTCTGTTAATTTGTAGCTTCTGGCTCTTTGCCTCCAAATCATTGGGAACCTTAATAAGACCAATTCCCTAATACGCCGGTTAAAAAAATCTATCTTGGGCTGCTCAATTGCTTTCAAATAAGCATTCTACCTCCTGACTCTCTCTCTCTCTCTCTCTCTCTCTCTCTCTCTCTCTCTCTCTCTATATATATATATATATATATATATATATATATATATATATATATATATATATATATATATATATATATACAGTGTGTATAAAATTTTGGCGAGTTGATATTTTAGCACTTGCAGGTGCATGGAGATTACAGAAGGTCCATATTTATGGGATTTATTTTCGTATTCGTCTTATCTTCTTATCCCTAGACTATCTAATATTTAGCGTTTTTACACCGATAAAAGCCGATGTGTGTGTGTGTGTGTGTGTGTGTGTGTGTGTGCACGCGCGCGATATTATACCTGCACAGTCCAACACTGGGCTGCTCTCAGATATTTTTGTTTGTTTTATTTTTTTCACGGATCATTAGTCGCAGAGGTAAAACTCTTAATGATAGGTTTCTGATATTTTGCATTTACTCAGAACGTAAACACTGTCATGGAACTATATAACTTGTATTTTATATCAATACGAGTTGCGTGTGTGGTATTAAACGTTGAGACCGTATTGTGCTTTTGATCCATATTTATTGGATTGATAACCACTCGTTGCTGCTGATAACCACTCTTTGCGTTTGATAATCACTCTTTGCAGTTGATAGCCGCTCTTTGCAATTGATAACCACTCTTTGCGTTTGATAGCCACTCTTTGCAATTGATAACCACTCTTTGCGTTTGACAGCCACTCTTTGCGATTGATAACCACTCTTTGCATTTGATATTCACTCTTTTTAGTTGATTGTTGTGCTTTAACAGAACAACAGTACTCACTGAGATTCTTGTGTGTAAGAGAGGAGGGAAAGACAAACAAACAAACAAACAAAAAACCCAGCCAAAACGAAAAAGAAATATCACATGTCTATTGTGTGGAGAAAAAAGTTCGTGCATGTTGAACATCACGGTCAACTATTCCATGGTTTACAAGGATTCCAACAAACTGGCCTGGACTACTCCAACATTCTTTACAGTCAGCATTTTCCAATTTGCTCGACCCTTATTTCTTTTGATAAAATCTTTACCTTACCCTGTTAAACAATGCTCAGTTTCATACGTCCCTTTTGGGTGTTGGTTTGGGTAGGTTTTGGATAGAAAATGATAGATGGGGGCGGGTCTTGACTGCTGGAAAGGCGCACATGTATTAAATTTTCCACAAAGTTTGCTCATCAAACGGCGCGCTAATATTGGTGCGTAACTTCAGAGACTGACGTTCGGAAACATACGTATATCAGTGTTTTGCTTTGCAATCTGATGCAAATGAGGTAAGTATAAAAAAGTAAGATACCACGCGACATGTTTCACGATCAGCCTGTTAAAATATATCCTTTAACAAGCGCTAGTCATGTCTGAACCATTATTTGAATACAACACAATTGATCTTATTTAAACGAACAATAATGACTGAAGTCTGCCGATGACAAGCTTGTTTTAACTGAACCAAGTTCATAAATATAGACACACGTTGTCAGTGATAAGAAGGCTCTTGTATTCACCTCCCACAGATATTGACCCTATTGTATCTGATATGCTCGAATTGATTAGAACGAACATTTTCCTTGGGGTAAGGATCACATACGCACAGATCGATCGGAATGCCGTTCTATGAGATCCAATGTATCTTCTATTTCTTCTTGATCCAGAATCTATACTTTTCCAATTGTAAATATTTAGTCCTTGGAAAGAATAAATATTTTTAAAATAATATTTCCCTCCTTAGAGCCAGGTGACAAAATTCATTGTCAGGAATACACACGTCCTATTTTACAATGTTAAAGGCTCACAACTACTTGAGCATTCATGATTTTGTTTTATTTAACAGCTTCTGCCTTACTGTTAATATATTTGATACAGAGCAACAAGTGCTGATTGTATCACGCAGTAGTCTGATTCTCCAAGATCGGACTCAATCGAAAATATTCGTCTCAAACTTTTGTATACATACATCATCGATTAAGTTATGGCTGGAGTCTATGATGTCAACCGTGCTTAAACATCAGAATTGCACCAGCTGCATGAGTCAATGAGTTTGGGGGTTGTTTTGTCGGATAAAAGCTTTGAATCATCGGTTTCAGAGTTTTCCCTCGTGCTCCCTTAAACGGTTACATGTATTTGAGTATGTATCATACCATTATAGAAATATTCATCCGAGTCCTACGTTTTTTTGTATAGTCATCTGTGCCCTACGGTCTTATATTTATAGTCATCTGAGTCTGGGGTCTTATTTGTATATTCGTCTGAGTCATACGGTTTTATTTGTAGATCCATCCGAGTCCTACGGTCTTATTTGTATATTTGTTCTAGTCCTACGGTGTAATTTGTATATTCATCCGAGTCCTACGGTCTTATTAGTATATTCATCCTAGTCCTACGGTCTTATTTGTACATTCATCCGAGTCCTACGGTCTTATATTTATAGTCATCTGAGTCCTACAGTGTGATTTGTGTATTCATCCGAGTCCTACAGTCTTATTTGTGTATTCGTCTGAGTCCTACAGTGTGATTTGTGTATTCATCCTTGTCCTACGGTCTTATTTGTATAGTCATCTGTTCCTTACGGTCTTATATTTATAGTCATCTGAGTCTGGGGTCTTATTTGTATATTCGTCTGAGTCATACGGTTTTATTTGTAGATCCATCCGAGTCCTACGGTCTTATTTGTATATTTGTTCTAGTCCTACGGTGTAATTTGTATATTCATCCGAGTCCTACAGTCTTATTTGTATATTCGTCTGAGTCCTACAGTGTGATTTGTGTATTCATCCTCGTCATCTGTGCCCTACGGGCTGATTTGTATATTAATCTGTGCCCTACGGGCTTATTTGTATATTCATATGTGCTCTGCGGTCTTATTTGTATATTAATCTGTGCCCTACGGGCTTATTTGTATATTCATATGTGCTCTACGGGCTTATTTTAACATGACCAGTTTGGCTTTAACTGATTTCATTGAACTCATTGATGCCAGAGACCGGTCTTTAAAGAACTTTCTCTTAGTACACTGCACATTCTCTCGTGTTACTTTTCTCTGAATGTATGTGAATGACCTAATGTTTAACAATTATTTGACCATCTGGCAAATGCCGATGGACATGGTTAATACCAATTTGTAGAGCGTATGGTATGTACTATCCAGAAGTGATACGGTAACTACACGTATATATAGTACACCATTTTGAGTGAGATGATTCTTATTTTCTATCCGTAAAGCATTTTATTTGTATCTGTTTTAAAGAATATCGCATGATTAACAAGAATGTCTGGTTTTGCTTACAATTTTCTTTCTTTTAATTATATCAAGACACGTATAATACAATGACGATGATAGTTACAATTATATCATGTTGGTTCTTATGACACTTTTATTGTCATCGTTGTCGTCATCGTCGTCAGGACATAATTGAAGTTATATTCAACAGGATCATCATCGTCGTAGTCATCATCACCATGACGTAATTGAAATTATAGTCATCATCATCATCATTACTATATATGTCTTTACATAGCTTTCACCATGTCGGTTATAGTTTTACTTTGATGTTCATATGAACAGTTGTTGTCTCGCAAAGCTTGCTTTTGTGTAAATGTGCAAGTAATTGTGCAAATTCTTCAATTTTATTTATTCTTTTATTGTGTGGATTTTCTTTTCAAATTTTAACACCACCTCGATGTAATTCTCAACCTGGGTGGCTATGAATGTGTTGATGAAAACCTAGAATACCTATCAGAAAGCTTTCTGATGTTAAATTTTAAATATCATATTTAATGTGTGCGTGCGTGTGTGTGTGCGTGCGTGTGTGTATGTGTGTGTGTGTTTGTGTGTGCGCTCATTCTTCTGCACTATTTACATCATTGTACGGGGAAAGGGTTTCTAATCAAATTAAAATAGTAATTCCCATAAGATACATCAGAGTCAACAACATGTCATTGTCATATCAGTACAATGAAAGCCCTTACTGAAAATCCATACAAAAGCTTTGAAATAAATATCTATAGATATTTGTGGATATTTTTGAAGCATAAACAGGAGCACCGATCCTGAATACATCTTTTAACATATGAAACAAAGCAAAATAAGGTTATAAACTCTCGAGTGATTTAATTGCACAAACTATGCGTCTTATACGAATTTTGCATGAGAAATTGTGTTTGTAAATGTGGCAGCATTTGAGATGTGTACTTAATACTAAGAGAAAGTTATTTTATTAGATATCAGTGAAGGTTGAGCGATGCGGACTCCTTCCTCTGACGTCAAGCGCTCTTGGTTTGAAAATATGCATACAAACGAGGCCTGTTAGTCTTTTCAGGTTTTCTGGAAAATATGTAGGGTTTTAATTATCTGGTTTTGTACTTAACATTATATGTTTGGGTGTTTGAAACGCAATGTCGGGATGCAAATGTGAAAAACTGGAAAGAATCCTTTTAAAATCATAAAATGAAACCTTTCCCAACTCCCAACTCGTATGTATGTATGTATGTATGTATGTATGTATGTATGTATGTATGTGCGTGTATTCGCGTGTATGTATGTATGTATGTATGTATGTATGTGCGTGTATTCGCGTGTATGTATGTATGCATGTATGTCTGTATGTATGTATACAATGAAATGTAAAATTCGGTTTCAGCCGTTCTTGAATAGCATAGAAATTTGTGAATATTATTACATCGACTTGAAATTGGAATTAGTAGACAATGCCGACAATTCACTTGCAAGTAGAAAATGCCATCTTTGAAGTATTTTTTGAAGATAAATTCCATTTTATGCTCGTCTCACCTTGATATATTCATGTACGGATAAAATACCAAGTAGATTCCACCGCTCCGGTGGTCTAGTAGTTAGAGCGTCCGCATCGGATGCGGAAGGTCGCGGGTTCGAACACCGGCCGAGTCATACCAAAGACATAAAAATAATAC
The DNA here is from genome assembly GCA_016617855.1 of Megalonaias nervosa. Lineage (NCBI taxonomy): Eukaryota > Metazoa > Mollusca > Bivalvia > Unionida > Unionidae > Megalonaias > Megalonaias nervosa. Next base: position 2,193 of record JAECUM010066048.1, on the reverse strand, counting down.
TAACAGCTGCCTCGTTAGGCGCTCAGCATTAAGAGGTTAGTGTTAGGACTGGTCGGCCCGGTGTACGGATAATGTGACTCGGTGGGACATCATGCTACATGTCTGCGGCATGATGACCCAGTACTAGACATCACTATAAACTGTCACACTGCAGACATCGTAGCAATATGACTGAAAAATTGTTAAAGCTATGTTAAAAATCCAAATCACACACACACACACACACACACACACACACACCAAGTAATTTCTAGATATGTCCAGTAGATTTAAATTTGTGTAACATTTTGAAATGCTCCAATGGAAAAATCCTAAATATTCATGCACATCTTCACAACATTCATACATAGAAAAAATAATGTATTTCAACAGAAATAATCGCTCTCTTCATTTTACTTCATTTTGTTTTTTCCAAGAGAATTAAATTTAATCATTCACTGCAGTGTATTATTAATCATATTTGTCACTCTGGCTACAAGAACTACATCACCAGCAAGGGAATGAATACGCATTCTATCCAGGGCCTTACGGGCCCAGGTCCCGGGGATATATCTCCGGTTGCCCCCCACCCCCACCCCGACTTGTCGGCCCTGATTCTATCCACTTCACCTACAGTGACAAAAGTACACTTGAAATCTTCGATAGATGTTGTATATACGTTCTAATTTTTCTGACCTGTTTACATGTTCTTGTTTTGCTTTGTATTGTTTTGTTTAGGGGGTGGGATGTAGATTCTATTGAGCCAAGTTCTTCTTCATTCACTCAGCCTTTCTTGCCGATTGGAATGCTAAACAATGGCGTCTAGCCAATTTAGCATCAGTCGAACGTGTTGATACTTTATTGCCTGGTAATGAAAAAGAATTACACATCGATAAACCAATTATTTTTGTTTTCTCATTAATAATCATTGCTGTCTACGAAGCTAGTAGATTGTTATTATGGAAATATCAATTCATTTATATCCGTCTGAAGTGGAACTGTGTTTCATGTGCGCAAATACACAAAATACAAAACCAGTAAACAGATGAAATTACCGTAAGACATCCGCTACATCTGTCATATACTGAAGATACCGTAAGACATTTGTTACATCTGTTAACACGCACTCGATTACCAGAAAGCTAAAATAGTATTTTCCAGTGTGGTTTTACCACTCATGGGTCAAAAACTCGACTAATTTCGTCCACTCGATGAAATATATCCGTTTCTCATTCCTAACATGCAAAGGTCCTCTATATCTCTCTTATGAATCTTCTAGCTTCTCTCTTCTTCTGTCCTGTATGTACGCCAGACCTTGTCTTATGTTGATTTGTATCTTATTTATAAATATAATGTATACTGTAGCCAGTCCTAATAAATGTTATACATGTTTACCCATATTAGATTGTAACTATTGACAATGTATTACATAGATTTGAGATCTAGATATTATTTGCAGGAGCATGTTATATTTTTTTTTATTGATTTGTATATTAATGCTCAAGGTACGGTAGGCTTAATGACGACAATGTTCTTCTGTATATATGCACAATCAGGTACATGTTCAATACATTTAATACCTTTTTATATTCTAAAATTTAATGATTTAGGCAAGGTAACAAATCATTTACACTATCATGTTATCCATGATCGCTAAAATTGGAATAAGAATGTCTGATATATCCGTTGTAATTGTGAACCTAGTCTGATGACGAAACTTCCATTGATCATTGTTTAGGCACAATGTAGAATTTTATCTCATTATGTTAATCAGTCATGTCATCTCTACCTCAGAAAGACATAAAGATGTTCAGGATTAATGTAAAAGCTACTGGCAATTTTTATTTTTTTATTTTAGAAGTTCTGGTGATCTTCGAATTAGCCAATGAAAATGCAGCTTTCAACAATCTGAAAGTGAATCAAATCGTTCGGTATAAATTCATGCTCTTCATCCACACTGCTCAGTCTCCAAACGCGAAGATATAAGACTTCATCTGATTGGCAGATAAAGTTTGCGATTATGGTAACAACACAGGTTACCAGAACATAACCCCTAAGCCGTCGTTGTCAGATCTTCCTGTATAACTGTGGAGATTTGATTTTAATTAGACTGGTCAAAAATAAAGATAAATTAATTAAAATAATATTTTTAAAAAAAGAAAAAAATAGTCATACACATACTCAGGTATACTCGCACACTCATTCATGCACATT
>JAECUM010066046.1:0-14203 GCA_016617855.1 Megalonaias nervosa | reverse complement strand
AAACACTTTTCTATCAGTAGACTGCTGAGTGAAAGATTTGCTTACAGCAGGAACTTTATGAGTTAAGGAATACTCATCAGCAGCAATAGCAGCTTTTTCCAAGGTTTCAAACTTATGCTCTTCAAGATGATTCTTAATGTCACTATGGACATAGTTCTTGAACTCTTCAAGTAATACTAATTGGTCAAGACTTTCAAAATCATGTTCGATTTTCTTGGCTAAGCACCATCTTTTGAATAACTGTTCTTTTTCTCTAGCAAATTCAACATAAGTTTGTCTAGCATCTTTCCTATAGTTTCTGAACTTTTGCCGATAAGCCTCAGGGACTAATGCATAACCCTTCAAGATGCATTCCTTAACCAAATCATAGTCAGAACTTTGTTGTACTGACAGAGATATAGAGATATCTCTGGCCTTGCCGTAAAGTACACTCTGCAATAATTCAGTCCAATACCCTCTTGGCCATTTCGAATTCTCAGCAACTTTTTCAAAAAGAGTAAAATATTTGTCTACTTCCTTTTCACTAAAAGGGGGAACTAACTTGATATTGCCTAAAATGTTAAAATCTGAATTTACACGAGAAGTGGAATCGTGCCTGTCGCTTGCCAGCTCAAATTCTTTCATTCTAATTTTCATCTGTCTCTCTCTTTCCCTTTTTTCAAATTGCCTATCTTTTTCCTTTTCTTCTATTTGTCTTTCTTTCTCCTCCTTTTCAGATTGTAATCTCAATTGTTCATTTTGTAATTCTATTTGCTTTTTCTTTTTCCCCTTCTTCTATTTGTCTTTCTTTCTCCCTCTCTCTTTCCTGTCTATCTTTCTCCTCCTTTTCAGACTGTAATCTCATTTATTCTTTTTGTAATTCTATTTGTCTTTCTTTTTCTTTTTCTTCAAATTGTAATTTCATTTGTTCTTTTTGAAATTCTATTTGTTTATCTTCTTTTTCTTTATCTTTCTGATTCTGAAGCTCGAGCTTCCTTAACTCTGTTTCCATCTTGCATTTCATTTTTAATTCTATTTTCCTAATGTCAGAGTCTGTCATAGACTTACTGACAGATGCCAAAAACCTTGGGTCAAAAATATTCTTTCCTTCCAAATATTGAATTAAAATATTTTTGATTTCTTGTTTTGTCAAGGAAGCTTTTGCTTCAGAAAGTTCGTACTTTCTGGCAAGTTCAAGCAACTCATCCTTTTTCAAACTATCCAACTGCTCTTGAGTTGGACTAGAAAGAAAACTCTCCACTTTTGACATTGTGAAAGAAAGCCTGTTGTTTTCACTAAGATTTCAAGTAAATGGGATTTGAACTAGGGGAATTTAAATTTCAATTTTTAGCCAATTTCATATATCAGTTAATTTCATATATCCCGAAGGACGAGCAACCCAATTTTCTTTATGTTACGTATCGGCTCGTTTAAAGTAACATAAAGAAAAGAGTGACTACAACAAGCTTTGTAAATTTTAACAAAAATAATTTATTTCCCTAGAAAACACGGTGAAAAGGTAAAAATATGAAACAAGACTTACGATTTACGAAGAAGATCCAAAACTTTGTCCTAAAATTGTGGAAAACACATAAGCCCTGTGAATAAACAGTTCTAAATTGAAGTCTGAATCTCAATTCCGTTCCAATATGGCGGATGATGACGTCAGACGAAGGTTTTACACAAGTGTCCAGAATTTTCACTGTGAATCACAATTTGTACTGTCCTGTTCCAATTTAGAATTAATTTCAACAAATGTCTTTGTCCAAAGCCAGTCGTGTGGTTCTCCAGGGTAAATAATTATTATTTAACAGGTAGACGAAGTACAGCTATCATCGATAACAAAACACATGTTGTTCTACATACGTACGAACGAACAACTCTTTCCAGCACAAAAGAATACCTTCTTCTTAAGGTATTTAGAAACTGTATAAGATGTTATGATGTGACTCTCTAAGATGTTAAAATATGACTCTAGACTAGTTCGCAGGTACCTGAGTATTTTAAAGCAAACTCATACGTCATTTCATGTATACGCATGAAGAAATCGTGGAGATTTCGAAATATGGCCAACGTAGTACAGAATGTCAACAAGTATTATTAGTAATGACCGTGGTCACAACCAATCATTTACATAGCTATTTCCGACTGTTTACTTAATATGACAAAACCGTCATGCAAAAATCGTGCTTACGCGAGTCACATCTACGTTTTAAATAAACACGATGTTTCTAACAAAATATCAGACCCTGTGAACATAATCATCATCATAATTATAATTATATTTAATGATATAAAAATGAAATAAAAATGAAATAAAAGAATTAGAAAGAATTTAAATTTTAACACACATGTAATTTAACTACAGGGTCGTAACACTTTCCCCCATAAAGAAAAAAGAAAGATTTATGCAATAAAGCTTTCTTTTTTACCAGATGTAAACTATACATGAGGTAAAAAAAATTACATAAGAAGAACTCTTATGAATTATACAGAAGTGTATATGAAAATGATATTTCTATACACGGGAAAGTGCATCTGCAATTAAACTGTCTTTTCCTTTAATGTGCCTGTTGTCAAGATTGTACTCTTGCAAAAATAAACTCCATCTCAATAGTCTTTGATTCTTATTTTTCATCCTGTCGATGAAAGTAAGGGAGTTGTAATCACGAAACACAACAATCGGAGAAGGAGCCGAGCTAATATAAACTTAAAAATGCTGTAATGCCAGTACTAAAGCCATGCATTCCTTCTCGATTGTTGAGCAGTTTCTTTGGTGTTTATTTAATTTCCTAGAGAAATAACATACTTGGTGTACTACACCATTTTTGTCATCTTGAAGCAAAACTGCTCCAACCCCAACATCACTTGCATCCACAGATAGTTTGAATGGTTGACTGAAATCTGGAGCTGTAAAAACTGGTGCACTTTTAAGTATGGCCTTTAATCTATCGAAAGCCTCGTGACATTTTTCAGTCCAAAGAAACTTGTTTTTCTTTCTCAACAAGTTTGTCAGAGGTTCAACAATATCAGAAAAATTAGAACAAAATTTGCGATAGTACCCAGCCATACCCAAAAATCGCATCAGCTGTTTTTACTGACAGGCACAGGAAATTCAGAAATAGCCTTGACCTTAGCATCTATAGGTTTAACTTGACCATGTCCCACAATATGTCCTAGAAAAGTAACACACGCACGGCAGAACTCACATTTAGATAACTTAATAGTCAAATTTGCATCTGTGAGTCTGTCGAAGAACTTCCGAATCCTGGCTAGATGTTCTTTCCAGGTGTTGTTGTAGATGATGACATCATCAATATAGGCATCACAATTGTCTAGACCAGAAGTAATCATATTCATAAGGTGTTGAAAAGTACTTGGAGAACCCTTCATCCCAAATGGCATTATTTTATACTGGTAGAGTCCATCTGGAGTCACAAATGCGGAAATTTCTTTTGGTCTTTCCGTTAGTGGAATTTGCCAAAACCCTTTCAGAAGGTCGAATTTAGTGACGTATATGGCATTTCCAATTTTGTCGATACAGTCATCGATTCTTGGCAACGGAAATTAGTCTGTTTTTGTCACAGTTCACCTTCCTATAATCCGTACACATTCGGAAAGTTTTATCCGGTTTCGGAACAAGAATGCACGGTGAACTCCAATCACTCTTACTGGGCTCTATAAAATCATTTTCCAGCAAATACTGAATCTCCTTTTTTAAGTATTCTTGTTTGAAAGGATTCATCCTGTATGGGTGCTGTTTCATGGGTTTTGAATCTACAATTTCAACGTCGTGAAAAATTTTGTTTGTCCTTGTAGGTACGTCTGGAAACAAGTGTTCATATTCAGACAATAGTTTAAGTTCACTTTTTTCTTGTTTTTGTAAATGAGAAAGTTTCTGGTCTAGATTTTCCATAACTTCCGAATTCCAAAGATTTGTTGTTCCAAGATCCGTAGAATCCAACTGAATTCCTTCATTCAAATCCTTAGTTGGTGGGGCAGGTACAACTAAATTAATTGCATAATTTACTTGGCTATTTCTTTCAAAATAGTAGTACTCCATTAATTCAATTATACCAGAGTACTAATATTATAATTTAACTCATTCATTTTCTTCTTTACTTTGTAAGGGCCATAAAATCTTACTTGAAGAAAATTCTGCAGAATGAGCAAGAGAGAATGGACTACACTACAAAACTCAAAAATTCTCTCAAGTACAGTTTGGTGAACCATAGTTTCACTTTTGATTTGAACTGCTGAATGCCAAATTCAAGCATAACAAGCTGGAACATTCCAGACTTGAAATTTGACCTTTGACCAGATTGATCAAATTTGAAAAGGCCAAATTGAGAAATATTCCACAAAGGAATTACCTCTGGAAAACTTGTTAACGCACACTTGATGGTCAACAAATTTTGGTTACCTGACTTGGTCTTTGGTAAGGGATCAACACAATCTACCATAATTCTACTGAATGGTTCGACAAATGCAGGAATTGGTTGCAGATGAGCTTTAGGTATCTTTTGATTTGGCTTTCCTACAATTTAACAAGTATGACAAGATCTACAAAACCTGCAAACATGACTTTTGATTTTTGGCCAAAAGAAGTGAGTCAAGATCTTGTGATACGTTTTATTTATCCCTAAATGACCAGCCATAGGAGTTTCATGGGCCAAACAAAGTATTTCCTGTCTGTAAGGTTTCGGAACCACAATCTGATATTTTACTGACCATTCGTCACTAGCAGGTACCTCGGAAGGTCTCCATTTTCTCATTAGAACCCCATTGTTAATGAAGTAACAGACAGGTACTTCAGTTGCTTCAGTTTCACTAACGGCTCGCTGAAACAAATAGGAGATCTCAGGATCCTTCTCCTGTTCGACGACAAGTGATTGTCGTTTATCACCCTGATCAGATAAAAGAGAATGAGTATTCAAAAGAGGATCACTATGATCAATACCTTTTGACTGATCCAAATTAGAAGTGAAAGTGACCTCATCAAAAGCCTGACCAATACATGTGTCAGCTAAAGGAATACATTCCTTATCAAAATCATTCTCAAGAGCTTTCTTTGCCATAGCTCTGGTAACTGCACAAGCTGGGAATAAATCAGGGATTTCTTTTTCAACAGGATCAACTTTCTGATCCAAAGAAGGCTTGTCAGTTACAAGTGGATTAACCACAACCTTGTCTCCAGCTAAGTCATTGCCTAGCAACAAATGAATGCCCTCAACGGGTAAAGTAGACACTACACCGACTGTCACAGGTCCTGAAACTAAGTCTGATGACAAATTAACAGAATGGAGAGGAACATTAACAAAGCCGCATTCTACTCCCTGAATGAGAACACTCTCATTAGAACAGGTCTTCTCAGAAGAAGGCAAAATACCTGAAACTAAAAGACTCTGAGAAGCTCCTGTATCCCTCAAAATTTTAATAGGGATAGGATTGGCCAAATCACCCAAGAGTGATATAGAACCCTTCGACATGAATGGTTCAAAATTCTCCACAATAACAATCAGACTGAGGTTTTTCAAACCCAACAAATGTATTGTTTTCAATACATGACCGTGACCTTGACCTCTTAGCAATAAGAGCATTTGGGATAGGTCTATCTTGATTCTGATGCCTATATTTCAATTTGAAGCAATCAGAAATGACGTGTCCTTTTTTCTTACAATAGGTACACGTAGGAATAGACAAGGATTTTGAATCAAGTCTCTCAGATGCTTGATTTTTAGAATTTGTGCCAGATTGAGTTTTACTGAGAGTCGTATTTGGTTGAAACACCTTTCTATCAGTAGACTGCTGAGTGAAAGATTTGCTTACAGCAGGAACTTTATGAGGTAAGGAATACTCATCAGCAGCAATTGCAGCTTTTTCCAAGGTTTCAAACTTATGCTCTTCAAGATGATTCTTAATGTCACTATGGACACAGTTCTTGAACTCTTCAAGTAATACTAATTGTTCAAGACTTTCAAACTCATGTTCGATTTTCTTGGCTAAGCACCATCTCTTGAATAACTGTTCTTTTTCTCTAGCAAATTCAACATAAGTTTGTCTAGCATCTTTCCTATAGTTTCTAAACTTTTGCCGATAAGCCTCATGGACTAATGCATAACCCTTCAAGATGCATTCCTTAACCAAATCTTAATCAGAACTTTGTTGTACCTTGCCATAAAGTACACTCTGCAATAATTGAGTCCAATACTCTCTTGGCCATTTCGAATTCTCAGAAACTTTTTCAAAAAAGAATAAAATATTTGTCTACTTCCTTTTCACTAAAAAGGGGAACTAACTTGATATTTCCTAAAATGTTAAAATTTGAATTTGCACGAGAAGCGGAATCGTGCCTGTCGCTTGCCAGATCCAATTCTTTCATTTTAATTTGCATCTGTCTCTCTCTTTCCCTTTCTTCTAATTGCATTTGTTTATTTTGTAATTCTATTTCTTTACCTTTTTCTCTTTCCTGTAAATGCATTTGCTCTTTTTGTAATTCTATTTGTCTTTCTTTTTTCTTTTCTTCAAATTGTAATTTCATTTGTTCTTTTTGATTCTGAAGCTCGAGCTTCCTTAACTATATTTCCGTCTTGTATTTCATTTTCAGTTCCATTTTCTTAATGTCAGAGTCTGTCATAGACTTACTGACAGATGCCAAAACACTTTGGTCAAAAATATTCTTTCCTACCAAATATTGAATTAAAATATTTTTGATTTCTTCTTTTGTCAAGGAAGCTTTTGCTTCAAAAAGATCGTACTTTCTGGCAAGTTCAAGCAATTCATCCTTTTTCAAACTATCCAACTGTTTTTGAGTTCGACTAGAAAGAAAACTCTCCACTTTTGACGTTGTGAAAGAAAGCCTGTTGTTTTCACTCAAATTTCAAGCAAAATGGGATTTGAACTAGGGGAATTTCAATTTCAATTTTTTGACAATTTCATATATCAGCCAATTTCATATATCCCAAAGGACGAGCAACCCAATTTTCTTTATGTTACGTGTCGGCTCGTTTAAAGTAACATAAAGAAAAGAGCGAAGGCAACAAGCTTTGTAAATTTTAACAAAAATAATTTATTTCCCTTGAAAACACGGTGAAAAGGTAAAAATATGAAACAAGACTTACGATTTACGAAGAAGATCCAAAAATTTGTTCTGAAATTGTGAAAAAACGTAAGTCCTGTGGATAAACAGTTCTAAATTGAAGTCTGAAGCTCAATTCCGTTCCAAGATGGCGGATGATGACGTCAGACGAAGGTTAAACACAAATGTCCAGTATTTTCACTGTGAATCACAATTTGTATTGTTCAGTTCCAATTTAGAATTAATTTCAGCAAATGTATTTGTCCAAAGCCAGTTGAGTAGTTCTCCAGGGAAAATAATTATTTTTTAAAAGGTAGATGAAGTACAGCTATCGTCAATAACAAAACACATGTTATTCTTCATACGTACGAACGAACAACTCTTTCCAGCACAAAAGAATACCTTCTTCTTAAGGTATTTAGAAACTCTATAAGATGTTACGATGTGACTCTCTAAGATGTTAAAATATGACTCTAGACTAGTCCGCAGGTACCTGAGTATTTTAAAGCAAACTCATACGTCATTTCATGTATACGCATGAAGAAATCGTGGAGATTTCGAAATATGGCCAACGTAGTACAGAATGTCAACAAGTATTATTAGTAATGACCGTGGTCACAACCAATCATTTACATAGCTATTTCCGACTGTTTACTTAATATGACAAAACCGTCATGCAAAAATCGTGCTTACGCGAGTCACATCTACGTTTTAAATAAACACGATGTTTCTAACAAAATATCAGACCCTGTGAACATAATCATCATCATAATAATAATTATATTTAATGATATAAAAATGAAATAAAAATGAAATAAAAAGAATTAGAAAGAATTCAAATTTTAACACACATGTAATTTAACTACAGGGTCGTAACAATATATATAACATCTCCCGTCATAAAGAAAAAGAAAGATTTCTGCCAAACACTTTTATTTGCATATTAGTCAAATATACATATGATATTATAATTATAATAATTAAAATTGTATAGATGGAAGTCTCATGGATTACATGCAATACAGATAAAGCAATATAAACTTTTATACACCTGAAAGTGCATTTGCAATCAGAGTATCTTTTTCTTTGTCATGCCTGATGTCAATGTTGTATACCTGCAACACCACCTAATCTTAACAATCTACGCTTTTTTGCTTAGTTACAAATCTTTGGTCACAAACTAAGTAACAGAAAGAAGCAAAGGCATCAAATTTTATAAAACTTAACAAACAATTTCATTGTCGAAGTTATAAATGAAAACATGAGAGGAATTTACAGTATTATGAAGTGAAAGTCCTAAATGAAGGAAAAGTTCCACCATTTTTGTCATCTTGAAGCAAAACTGCTCCAACCCCAACATCACTTGCATCCACAGATAGTTTGAATTCCCTCAAATAATTTATAACAGTACCAGAATAATATTATAATCCAAATAATGAGCACTTTCTCTTTCCACTAATCAATCCAAACAAATGTTTATCCTCTCGAATGATATATAAGTAGAACACAAAACACGTCTGCAGACTTACAACAGGAACACAAAAAAATGAGAATGACTATAAAATTGCAATGAAACTGATTATTCAGTTCTATCTTTATATACACTGTCTATTGCGACAATATTTCACAATAGACCCTAGTAATAGAAAACGCTACTCATTTTGCGTCAAACTTGCCTATTCATGTGACCTAGTCCCAGCAATGGGAAGTTACTGAATTCTTCCAGAAATATCGAAACCCCATAAGCCAACGAGACATTAAGCCATAGGCGACATTAGGTATTATTATTGTTATTATTATTATTATTGTCACCGCTCCGGAGGTTTAAATGGTTAGAGCGTCCGTCTCGGATGCGGGAGATCGTGGGTTCGAACCCTGGCCGAGTCATACCAAAGACTTCTAAAAATGATACAAACAGCTGACTCTCTTGGCGTTCAGCATTAACAGGTTAGTGCTAGGACTGCTCGGCCTCGTGTCCGGAGAATGTGACTGGGTGGGATATGATGCTACATGTCTGCGGCATGATGCCCCAGTGATAGACATCACTATAAACTGTCACACTGCAGACATGGTAGCGATATGACTGAAAAATTGTTAATGCTAAGTTAAAATTCAAATCACACACACACACACACACACACACACACACACACACACACACACACACACATGCACACATTATTATTAATTGTCAACACATACATAAGTATATATTTATAGATCCTATGTAATACTAACTTCTTATGATACTCAGGCCACGTATGCAAAATTTAAAGATATTATGTATAAATTACAGTCATGAATAAAAATTATAAAAATAAGATGAAATCATATACCAGGAGTTAGAAATAAATACAGATATACATAACATTTTTCATTTTTAACATTTTTCATTTTGCTAACTAAAGTAATGGGTGTGGGATCACTAAATTCAATAATCGGAGAAATAGCTGAACTAATATACATTTCAATCTGTTGCAAAGCAAATTAAAGTCAATATTCCTTCTCGATGTCTATGGTGTGTGATTATTTTTTAAATAGCCCACTGGATGATGAACACAATGTATTGTCTTGAGTCAATAACCCACAAACCCCAATAACACCTGCATCAACAGACATTTAAAAAGATTTACTGAAATTTGGAGTTGAAAAAACTGGTGCACCTTGAAATATTGCCTTTAATGTATTAAAAGCCTCCTGACATTTGATAGACCTATGAATCTTGTATTTCTTACTCAACATTTTGGTCACAGGTTCAGCAATTGTGGAAAAATGTGAGCAAAGTTTCCGATAATATCCAGCCATCCCACAAATCATATCAGCTGCCTCTTACAAATCAAACCAGCTGCTTCTTACCGATAGGCACTGGGAATTCAGAGATAGCCGTGACCTTACTTTCTACAGGTTCAACTAGACCGTATCCGTCTTCAGCACTAAAGAAACGTTTACGTCTGCACTCAAGTTGAAGATAATTAGGAAGGTAACACCTTCATTAATTTCACGTTTCACCTGAATCCTATTTTGTTAAATCAAGACCCCCTACGATGCTATTTAACAAAATTTAGATGACGTAGGTTACAGAGTGTTAATGCGGCTTGGCTGGATATGGTGGTCCAAAGCGGACAAATAAAAGAGAATGGATTTGATACCATTATTAACACTGAAGAATATTCGAACTTTATTCGAATACATTCAACGAATATTCGAATAGGAAAATTTTATATGCGTTTCAGCTCCACTGAATGTATGATAAGGTTATTTACTTGGTGAATCATTATGTATCCATATCCAAGACGCTGTCGCCGAAAAATGTTTCTTTGCCCATATATTTTGTTTCATTTTATTCCCCGTTGTTAATCCGTCGAAAAAAGAATATCATTAACTAACAGCACCTTAGTGCGATTGTGGCGATATCCACGCCTGGCGAAACATGCGTAGTGTTTTCCATGATTAATGCTATTAGTAGCTAATTAACGCAGACCTTTAACTTATCCAAAACGAGGCAATGATACATTTATATATCCCAAGCTTCTCAGACGCAACCGATAACTGTTAGTCAAAATATTCGATTGCAATAAAATCCACGGTAAAGGCTATTGTGAGGAACTTTTTCTCTTCTAATTTTTGCAATAGGGGAAACATATATGGCAATCAATTCAAAATGATGATGCTACTTGTAAAAACATTCGGAACATCCTCGGCCTTTTCCGTCAGTTTTAAAGAGAAACCTCGGCTGTAATTTGCTGCCATTGAAAACTATGTACTGAAGCACTTTTTTCACATGGCACAATAGGTGGTAGAATGAGGCAAACTCACAAATGGGATTACTGTCGGCCATTGCTGTCGTAACGTATGTGTTTCACTCCGCCACACGCAAATGACTAATCCTATCAAACTGATGTGAATTCCTACAAGCACTTTCGAGGTTATTTCTTGCCTTCACGGAAATAGCACGACGATGTTCCGATCGTTCCGAAACTTCTCATCGTTAATTGTTATGGCTTTATTGTGGGGTTTTCATTACATGTGCATATGAGTAATCAGATAGTAACATCCTGGTTATGCTGACTGACTAGTAATTAAAAGAAAAACTAATTCAAACACATATGTAATTAAACTAAATTTAAATCAAACGGATGTTGTTTCACGTTCAAACTTGTCATATTAACACTTTAGACAAATTAGACTTGCAGAAGATAGCACTCTGCACAATACTGCCTGGCAAGCAAATCTTGTGACCTGGATAAACATCCTAGAGCTTTCAGGCTTTAGCATCATCCATTCCATGCCTTTTTTGGAGGGGGGAGTAGCCATTTAAAATTGGGGACGGAGACCAATCTATATTTTTTTTAATCTCGCAAAATTACCATACCTGTCTAGTGGAGACTTTAGTCTACTTAATCTTGAGACCGCTCCGGTGACCTAGTAGTTAGAGAGTCCGCCTCGGATGCGGGAGATCGTGGGTTCGAACCCTGGCCGAGTCATACCAAAGACTTCTAAAAATGATACAAACAGCTGCCTCGCTAGGCGCTCAGCATTAAGAGGTTAGTGTTAGGACTGGTCGGCCTGGTGTCAGGATAATGCGACTGGGTGGGACATCATGCTACATGTCTGCGGCATGATGTCCCAGTGCTAGACATCACTTTAAACTGCCACACTGTAGACATGGTAGCGATATGACTGGAAAATTCTTAAAGCTACGTTAAAAATCTAAATCACGCACACACACACACACACACACACACACACACACACTTAATCTTGACTAGCCCTCCCTACGTCCTAGGTCAGGCTGTAAATTTCCATCTTTCTACAGAGATTGTATTGAAACTTCTATGACTTTAACCCAGAACAAATTATAATGTCAATTAAAAGTTAAAATATCCTTGATCTGCTCTTCGCAAATAATCAGCCACTAATCAACAAGAGCACAACAATTCCGTTAATAGGTGATTGTGATGTTATGATATGCATCGACGCTAAGGTCAATGCCAAAACAGTAAATCAGCTCCAACCCAAATACAGATATACAACATATCTAATTGGATCCAGCTAAAACAAATCATAACAGATTATTAACATGAGCTGCTGTCCGATATTAATTTTATTATCCATAATGCTGAAAAACGTTGTAAAACATTACAATATTGCAAACAAGGGAATACATCTCTGTATCTCATTCATAACAAGCAGGAACCAACAATGATCTCCACTAGATCAACTGCAAGCTATATAGGTTGTCATACAAAAAGAAAGCTAAAATTGGGATAATGAAAGATTTGGACATATGTATAAAATTAAAAACAACATGATAAAACATTAATGACAACGTTCCTATGGAATTATGGCTCAAACATTGGACGAAATCATTTTCCAGACAAAATAATTAATAGAGAAAACTCAGAGGAGTACGCCAGTAACATCTGGGTCCCCAATTTTCTGTTCTGTGACATATAATATTTCTTGCCCATATCAATTATATGCCCGAACACGTAGAATCAAGTGTAAGTTTGATTGCAGACGACAATAGCTAAAAAATATCAATTAAAATAGTTTTTAAATAATCTGGCAGAACTAACATATTCGGAGAAAAAGTGCAGTATGGAATTCAACCATTCCAAATGTCAGGCTTTATATATTAACAAATCTCAGAAACCTATCCTGATACAGTACTTTCTTTGCGGCATTAAATTGAAAATTAGGAGAACAAAACCTGTGTATATTCACCTGAAACTATTCAAACACGTGCTGCCTGATGGATTCAACAAGATTATGGTCACACATTCACTGCTACATGTCTGCTGCAATAACTAAAACTGAGGCGAGTTGAGCAACGAAAAAGTAACAGTATACTGCTTGTGTATCAAATTGTAGTCCGCCCATGACGTATGAATACGAATATATATAAATATGGTCTTAATAGTAGG
Organism: Megalonaias nervosa; assembly: GCA_016617855.1. NCBI lineage: Eukaryota > Metazoa > Mollusca > Bivalvia > Unionida > Unionidae > Megalonaias > Megalonaias nervosa. Next base: position 1,219 of record JAECUM010066046.1, on the reverse strand, counting down.
CTATTGCTTCGATGGATCTCTGGATCAGTGATGAATTTCCACTTATTAATCGTTATTGACATGAGAAGATAACGTGAACAAAATAAAACCCGTATTCTAAATGAATTAAAATTCGCACATAATTTCCATCCCCTCTGTTTACATTTTGTGACAATGTCTTTGCACGTATGAATGATGGCAAAATGTACAATGGAAGAGTCCGATAGAGGATACAAACAATCGGGTGGTCGGTAGTGATATTAAGTTAAGTATAATAATGACTTAGATCAACTGTAAATAAATTTAAATGTTTTGAATTACCTCTAGCTGGTTAGTCATTTAACTTCGTCTATATTCCCCCTCGTTTTAATATAATCGCCGGTGACTGAATGGCTGCGCGTTCAGTGTTCAAGAAGCTAACCATGCAGTGTTTTTAGTACTCTACTTTCTTCATTTAAAACAACTTTCATGTTTAAATTATAAGTGTGTCTTTTATTTATTTAAACGATAAGAATGAAAATATGAGCACAAAAAAGAAACGAACTATCACACACTGGGCAGGGATATAAAGAGTTCACTCCCTTTGTCAATACGCAGTTTCCTGTAGTCCTTAGCAACTCCCTTGGAAATGCAAGTATTCGTATTTGTGTGCGATATAAATACAATAAAGTATGTACGCGGTATTTTTGATATAACATTCGTTGCATAAGCCTTATTTCTATTTAATGCAAAATCATACATTCTATAGTATATCAATGATACAGCATAGATACTAAATATACTCTCTCTCTCTCTCTCTCTCTCTCTCTCTCTCTCTCTCTCTCTCTCTCTCTCTCTCTCTCTCTCTCTAGTCCAACTATATTCTCTCTCTCTCTCTAATCCAACTACATTTACGAATTGATTAGAAAATTATGCGAATCTTTTCGTCATAGCTGCTGAAACAGATGTTTATAATCCAACAGTACGGAATGTTTAATACCCAAAATAGAAATTGTTCAACTTTATATTCATTCCGAAATCTTGCATTCAAGGCTAATTTTATTTTCAGTGCTTCCTAAGTAATCAAAAATATTGCAAGCTGAAAGATGACAATGGAAAATCAATCGTAAGTATCTTGAATGCTATTGAACTTCCTGCCGAAATCCTCATAGAAATTTAAGGAATGTTGGTTGTCTTCAATAAATGACAACAAAAGTGCTGATTTGTTTAATAAAATTGTGTGTGCTCTGTGTATTGTTTG